>OOFB01036690.1:0-10979 GCA_900323305.1 Trachyrincus murrayi
CGAGAGAGAGAGCGAGATAGAGAGAGAGAGAGAACGAGAGAGAGAGAGAGAGAGAGAGAGAGAGAGAGAGAGAGAGAGAGAGAGAGAGAGAGAGAGAGAGAGAGAGAGAGAGAGAGAGAGAGAGAGAGAGAGAGAGAGAGAGAGAGAGAGAGAGATGGAGAGAGAGAGAGATGCAGAGAGAGAGATCGAGCAATGTAGAGAGAGAGAAGGATAGAGAGAGAGATGGAGAGAGAGAGAGAGATGTAGAGAGAGAGAAGGAGAGAGAGAGAGATGTAGAGAGAGAGAGAGAGAAGGAGAGAGAGAGTTGTAGAGAGAGAGAGGAGAGAGAGAGAAGGAGAGAGAGAGAGAGAGACACATGACTTTGACCTGCAGCCATGATGCACACAGAACATATGTCACGAGGGTTAACAAGGTGTGTGCGCTATGAATTCTGCCATTTGTGCAGGGGGAATAAAAAACGAAAAAGGACAAAAAAGTCAAGTCACAAAAGGCTATTTCTAAATAGGTCAGCATGTATCAGTCTTTGAATGTAGCCGTCCGCCGGTTCGATTGAATAACTCGGAGGCGAGCTGGCTGAACGTGAACTCGGGACTAATCTGACTGTATAGTTACAGCGGATGGATTGAAAGTGAATGGTGGATGCCCTTCAGGCAACCGTAAGTGCATTAGATAAATCACATCACGCGCAAACAAACACTGGTTTAATCAGACCCCGGAGTGGTGAAGACATGTACAGGAGAGACCATGTGTGATCATACAACACATTCACAGTGGATAGGATGTGTGGCTCAGTGGAGGTTTTCAATGTGAACCCACCACACAGCTGAGAAAAACATGTTTGGTTTACATTATTCATCTTTTTTGTATATATATATATATATATATATATATACTGTATATAATTCTATTCTATAACTATTAATATCACGGATAAAAAATCATAGTTGCCTTTCCAGTCTTTTACGCTCAATGTTGTTGCCGAGTTACACCATCCCGAATGAGAATCCTGCCGTTGGGGAATATTTCGTTATTACAGGCTATTTTTGACAAGTCTGCCCTATTTAAAGACTGTCCCGAGACATTTATCTCCCGGTGACATGCAGACACACACTGAGGCGCACACACACATGCGTCTCCAAAGATGGATGTATAGCGCTGTCCTCCAACCCGGCATGCAGGTCACTCTAACGGAGCGGTGGCTTGTACTGTATATAGGTTAAAAGCCTGGTCGTTACACAAGGAAATGCTATAATACTCTAGACGCTCGCAACACATCGCCTGTCAACATGTGTCGACGTCAACGTGTCTCTGGGGGTTGTTGTTTTTTTTTTTCCGTAGTCCTCAAAATATGAATGCACATATCCTTGTGATGATGCTCATTGATAGCTGCCTCAGGATATTGGGCTCAAACATTGTTTTGTGTATAACAATCATGAAAATGACTTATTTTTGTATTCGTCAGCAACAACGACAAAATACAATCAGGTGTAACAGTCACACCTGAGGGCAATAGCAAGCCACTTCACCTTCATTCACATGTGAATTTATCACGTTCCTGTATTCCGCATAGAGAGGGTAAATCTGGGCGTCCCCTAGGTTTTAATGATGGCCGCAGCTGCCTCTGGCTCATGTCAGTTCATCATCCTGTTTTCAGAAATCCTACATTTTGGCAACTCTCTCTCCTTCATGATCAAGTAGGCCTATTGGAAGGAGAGGATAAAGGCAACCCATCCAGCTCTGAATAACAACAACCAGGAGAAAGTTCATGTATCATTAGGTGGTGTTAAAGGTGCTGTAGGTACGATATAAGAGCTATTATTTGTAATTTGTTAGAAATGGCCTAGTCATCCGTCAGCTATGTGAGCTGTGAGACTCTGTATGAGCCAATTTAGATTTCAGACCAATTTAGATTTTAGACCGCCCCGGCTCATTTATGAAGGGCACGTCTTCTCCGTGATTGTTTATGGGTAATCCACCTTGCTTGTCAATCAAGCATCTCTCTCTCTCTCTCTCTCTCTCTCTCTCTCTCTCTCTCTCTCTCTCTCTCTCTCTCTCTCGCTCTCTCTCTCTCTCTCTCTCTCTCTCTCTCTCTCTCTCTCTCTCTCTCTCTCTCTCTCTCTCTCTCTCTCTCTCTCTCTCTTTACTCTCGAATCTTACCTACAGCACCTTTAACTTCTATTTTTACATAGGCCCTATCCTGTGATATTTGTTCCTCGGGTGGTGCAAGGTCTCACCGTCCGTCTACTTAACGAGGTATATGTACGAGTTTAATGGCGTTGTTGGCCACGTCCATTTTATCCACGGTGTCCGCCACCTGGTCCGAAGTGGTTTTGTTGCAGAACAAAGTCACGGTTGTTTTCCCACTGTCGTCGCTTCCCCTGGTGTTGACACGATAGGAGACGTACAGCGAGCCGTCCTGCTTCACAGACCCAGGCTCGTTGCTGGCCACGGCCGTCTCCACGCCTGCGCCTGTCGCGCCCCAGCATTCCCTGACGCGGCAGCCCAGCAGGCGCAAAAACGCGTCTCTGAAATCTGTGTTGAACGCATAGATGATCGGGTTGAGCGAAGAATTGCTCCAGCCGATCCACACAAAAACGTCGAATGTCTTCTTACTGACACAGTACGGGATGTGTTGCTGGTCTCTGAGTGAGGGGTTCTTGGGGCAGAACGGCAGGGCACAGTTGAGCACGAAGAAGGGGGTCCAGCAACACACAAACACACCCATGATGATGCTCAGCGTTTTGAGCACTTTAGTTTCTTTTTTGATGGAAACCTTGAGCGCGCGTTGGTATGAATAGGGATTCGATTTCGGGTTTCTGTTGTTGGTACAACTAAGCCTACGGGTGTGTTTGGAGAGAGCGCTGACGGTCGAGAACGAGCGAGAAAAGTTTTCGGCCGCGTCGGAGCGGCAGCTCCGAGCGTGCTCCGCGGCGCGCTCCAGCGTCGAGATCCTCCGGATCTGCATGTGGGCGATCCGGTATATGCGCGTGTATGTGATGATCATGACGGCCACGGGAATGTAGAAGCTAATAAGAGAAGAGGAAATGGCGTATGTGCGACTCAAGCTCGAGTCACAGTGTCCGCCGCCGTCGCCGTCGCTCGCACCTGTGATGTTCTCCGAGGACGCGCGGACGTCGGCCAGGTCGCTGATCTCTGCCCGGTGCCAGTTCAGCTGCACAGGCACGAAGGAGATGGCCACAGACACCGTCCACGTCACTCCGATGATGACAAATGCCAGCTTCTTGTTCATGCTCCTCTCGTAACGGAACGGACTCGAGATGGCCCAGTAACGGTCCACGCTGATGACGCACAGGTTGAGGATGGAGGCGGTGGAGCACATGATGTCGCAGGCGATCCAGGTGTTGCAGAACGCGCCGAACGGCCACGAGCCGACCACCTCTGCCACCGCCTTCCACGGCATCACCAGCGCCGCGACGAGAAGGTCCGACAGGGCGAGGGAGACGATGAAGATGTTCGTCACCTTGGCCTGGAGATGTCGGTAGCGAAACACAGCCGCGCAAACAGTCAGATTCCCCAGAAACGTCCAGACGATGAGTAGAGTCAGCGCGCAGCCGATAACGGCTTGTCTAGCCAGCGGTGCGCCCCGGCTCCCAGTCCACGACGAGCCGGTGGCGTTACTCATCGCATGTGCTATAACAACAACAACAAGGTCACGCCAAGAGGTAAAAATAACATCCTGCCCGTTCCCCCGGAATACACACGCAAAAATAAAACATGTGCGCAACGTCTCTCTTGGAGGGCTGGCGGCATATCACTCGGACAGATTGGTGGGTGGGTGTGCGTCCTCCTCCTCTTGTTCAGTTAATCTGTGATTGCTGCTGTTGAGTGCACAGCAGATTTCAGACAGACCACGTGGACAGCGGTTCGCAATTACCAACAGCTAGTCCCCCCCGAACAGACCCGGGCGAAGTTGACCATCTGTGATAAATAGCAGGCGCTTTAAATCCACAGACCCCACATTATTGACCTACATTCACGAGGTGAAACTAAATTCATAGCCCGATCGCCTGTATGGATTTTACGACTGTGGAAATAATAAATAATTAGCCTGCCATGGTTTTCTGGTCGCTGGATTAAACACAGGCACTATTACTGTACACAGAATATAATTAATAAAGTAGTATTTTCTATTGTCGAAAAATATGATTCAATCGTAATTATTAGGGCTATGGGTCTATATTTGTGTTTATTCAAAACCACAACCTGGGAAAAAAAACATCAAATAAAATGAGGCTGCACTTCATTAATACTAAAAGTAAAAAAAGTAACACGTGTTTTAATGAATGGTTTATTTTTTTATTCAGCAGCACCAAATGAGGTCATGCTTTGTTCATTAACAACTACAGTAGATGTGTTCGTCCTCTGTGACGCCCGGCAGGCTCCGCCAGGGCCGAGGTCACGGTGAGCCGTGGCCGGGAATACACACGCTGTGGAGAACTCATGTATCTGTTTACCTTTAGACTAGATTAGATCACTAAGGGGTAGACCCATGACCAATATACCGTCCGTCCATCCGTTCATGTGTGTGTGTGTGTGTGTGTGTGTGTGTGTGTGTGTGTGTGTAAACCATAATTGATACTCACTTGCGCCCCCCCCCTGTAATATTCATTGATATTATAATGACTATAAATAAACTACACGACACAAGATGTATTATGTATGTTTAATCCGCCATTTCCACAACGGAAACTGCCTATATCACATGATACCCTCTGACCACACACCCCTCGCTCCTCATCTCCTATTGGTGCAGAAGTTGTCATGGCAGCCTGAGGTCCCCTGGGAGGCCACCGACTCACAGTCCTCACATACACCCACAAGTGGTCCCCCACTCCGAGCCCCTCACGGGCCCACCTGGAGGTCCCACTGATCACACGAGGATTAATCACATCATACAGAGAGAAGGTGGAGTCACAGTCTATTACTTACACACAGAAATACCCTCAGATAAGCTTCTAATCCCTTTATATCATGTGAATTCATGCATGGCACAAAATAAATGATGTGGACCATTAACATGCCTATACTGTATCTGTAACCGAATCAATGATGATAGGTTGGGAGTCTTCGCTTTCACTAAAGCAAAGAGGATGTTTTCACCCTTCAGTAGTAGGGGTGAAAACAGGTGTAGCTCATCAAGTTAACTATGTGTAGGCGTGCCAGTGCCCATGACTAACGTGATGAGATGCCCCTGTGTTCACCCCGATATTACACCTCTGTGATGAAGGCCTCCGATCACATCTGTCTACTGTTATGCTTTTATTGTCAGTTACTGAGCAGATTTTGTTGGGGCAAAAACTGTTCTGTCCGACTACCAAATATAATTTATGCTACTCACATTTATACCAATCCCAGTAATGCACATACCCACTTCTCTTCTTCCTACAAGGCCTGCGCATAACATTAGGCCGACGCTCCTATCCAAAGTGACGGTCTTATCTCTTACGTGACTGATTACAGGCTGAGAACAATCAAAATTTTGGGGTAGTTTTAAAACAACAAATGGACAGTGCAGAGCAGCCATGTAAATAACACCACTACGCCTCGAAGTGAATTAAAAGAAACTACAATGCACATGAGCAATGATGTCTCCTTTTTTATTAATAACTTAATAATGTTAATTTAATTTCAAATCATAATAAATGGGAGAAACACAGGTAACATAGGCCTAAGAATAATTATCCAATAGGACACCTGGATGTTAATGTTTTTTTAAGTGGGACATTATTTCCTATCTTTTTAGAACAATACAATCAACATGTAAATAATTAATAATTTGTAATTGAACAGTACAGTGTTTATGAGTATTCATTTCATTTTTTGTTTAATCAACACAATAAATGCATCACAAATTACTGTATACTGCATGGGGACCCGAGATGCTCGAGACCTGCATTTATTACCACTAGCCCCATTTCATGGACATATCCACTCACAGGTCTGACCAAAGTGTTCAAACTGTTGCCATCCTCTTTGGGCTTCTGTATGATAGCTTTACCACACATTTCCGGACAGCTCTTGTCACTGTGGTTGTCCAATCCGCCATGTTTTGCACTCCTCGCGTTCCCATTCGTCCCAGCTTTGTGTTCCTCCAACTTCATTGTAATGAGCCATAACTGCCGCTGGAGGGCGTTGTTTTGCCTTTTCTCTGCTTCTAGATTTTCTGTCATTCTTTGCCTTTCAATTTGGCTCTCCTCCCTCTCCATATGTATCTGTTGTTCTATTTGCTTCTCCCTTTCCTCCTCCTTCATTCTCTGCTCCTCTAACGCCTGCGTGAGTCTATCCTGTTCTTTCTGCAGTGCCTCCCTCTTCGCCTCCTCTCTTAGCCTGATGGCCTGCTCCTTCTGTAGCTGCTGCTGTTCTCTATCTCTTTCTCTCCCCTCATTTTCCACTTTCTCCTTCTGGATCATCTCCTCCATGTCTTTCCTGACGTTCTGCTCCCGCTCCGTCTGATCCTCCAATGTTTTAGTCAGGTTGTCTAGTTTCCCCCGAAGAGCTTCCCTCTTTTGCTCCTCTTCCATTCTTATCGCCATCATTTGCATCACCTCGCTAATCTTCCACTCCTTCTCCTTTTTCACGTTTTCCTCCCTGGTCACCTTCAAGGCTTCCTCCTTTTCCCTGAAAAATGTATTTGTCCTCTCCCTGTCCAACCTCTGGCTTATCCTCATCTCCTCCATCTCCTTCAGGTTCTTCAGCTCCACCTTTTTCAGCTGCCCCTGGTACCACTGTCGAACCACCTTCTCCTGGTCCTGTTTCTTTCGCTTCTCCTCCTCCCTCAGCGTCTTCGCGGCCTCCTCCTTCGCCCTCTCCATCTCCTCCTCCGCCTCCCTGAGCATCACGTTTGTGAAGCATCTGCCCTCGTTGGCCTCCAGCACGCCGTCCACCAGAGTCAGCAGCTCAGACACTTGCTCCTTGTTCTTGGCCGCGTGGTTGTTGAAGACGCAGTACCTCCCCCCACACTTGGCCAACAGCTCGGCCAGATCCGGGGACCCGTTGATCAGGCAGTCCCTCACCGCCATGCCCTCCTCCAGGGAGTCTCCGTGGGTGAACACCACAACCGAGAACTCCAGAACGTGGGGTCCAAACGTCTCCTGGATCTGACACATCGCCTCCTTCTCGGCCTTCGTGAACCTCCCGACGGGCACCACCAGGAGGAAGACATGAGGGCCGGGGAACAGCAGAGCAATGCTCCTCCTGAGTTCCTGGTGCACCTGCAGGGGGTGCTGGAGTGTGTCCAGCAGGCCCGGGGTGTCCAGGAGTGTGAGGTGCCGGCCGCGGAAGTCTCCAGAAGCCCTGCGGCACCGATGGGTGGCGGAGGAGCTGCTGAGTCTGGGCTGGAAGGCCTTGCAACATAGGATGGAGTTGCCAGTGGAGCTCTTTCCACTGCCGGTTTTGCCCAGCAACACCAGCCGGACCTCAGGTAAGGAGGACGAGTCCTTCTTGCCTGGTAGATGGAAAAGGACGAAGGATGAAAAAATTTAAGTGGGTCAAAATGAATTAAATTGCATATGTGTATAACAAGTGAGAGAGAGAGAAAGAAAGAAAGAAAAAAGAAAGAGACAATGAAATAAAGAAGTAGAAACTCAAAGAGAAACTTACCTTTAGTTGAAAAGGAGGAAAATGAGGCCAGCCTGCTAATGGACGACATGGTGCTTCTGGTGGATGTCCTCCATGAGGTGAGCATGAAGCCCGGGGTCTCTATTTAGCACTCAGACTTGGGGGTGGGGTCTGTGTACAACAGGCCAGCTCTTTCTGCCCTATGACCCTTGAAGACACCATCATCAGTCGTTTTTTCCAGTCAGTCTGAGAGTGGCCCAATAGTCTGTCTCTGACACACTCAACAGATCAATAATTGAATGTACTCGGAAGGGAGGACATGTTACAAGAGGGGAAATCCTGGAACACCTGGAACATTCCAACTCATCAACATTCAATTTAAACTGATTTAGGATTTAAAAGAAATGCATACACTATATAAAATATAAGAGTACTTTATTAATCCCAGATGGGAAATTTGGGAAAATTTGTATTTTTAATGCATAACTTAAGAGTTGGTGGACAGATTTGAACACAATATACAGACAAAGTATTATGAGATATTGATATAGTTTGGTATTAAGTGAATAAATGTTTTGATGAACAAAATTCAGTTCTTTGGAAATATGTGGTTATTCTAATATTGGTAAATGCACCAGGCTATACCTTGAATACAATACAAAAGCGACACCAGAATGCGTGTGAAGAAAAAAGGAAATAAGAAAATACAATACAAATGAATTGAGTTATTACAAAAATATGTTTTATAAGGGGCTTAATAGCACACGTATAAGACACTTACACTTTAATTGTTAAATTAGGAACAAGTACAATATTTTATTGATATTCAAATTTGATTTGATGGACATTAATATCAAATATAAAAGTGCGTGCGTGTCTGTGTGTGGGTGTGTATCTATACAGTTATGATGTCATCTGGCTCGGCCACTATACCTTTAGGAATTCAAGAGTGAGTTAACGCTTCCTAAATATAGACACCGACCAAACCAACACACTACACAACATCTTCATACAACATGGATACATTATTTTACCCGTCCTTATAGTCTAAGGAGCTGGAGATGGAAAGCTACAGCATGACTCTGTACCAAGGAGGGCAGGTAAGACATGGCCGGTATGAAGCATTGCTCTGGTCTGACGGCAGGGACGTGTACTACTCGGCCGGAGGCAGGTCAGACGGCCGGTGTGTTCAGATAACGCGCTGGACTTCAGGCTGAGCCCCGGCTCCGTTCAGACTTCGACCATGGACACGTAGGTCAGCAGTACGTCATTTACCTTGGAGACTTCACACTCATCCACAGTAAAGCATATGTGGGAGGAGCCAGAGCCACTGTGGGTTATACAAAAGCATATGTGGGAGGAGCCAGAGCCACTGTGGGTCATAAGAAGGCATATGTGGGAGGAGCCAGAGTCACTGTGGGTTATAAGAAGGCATATGTGGGAGGAGCCAGAGTCACTGTGGGTTATAAAAAAGCATATGTGGGATGGGCCAGAGCCACTGTGGGTTATAAGAAAACCCTATGTGGGAGGAGCCAGAGGCACTGTGGGTTATAAGAAGGCATATGTGGGAGGAGCCAGATTCATAGGAAATATAACCCTTGCCATACTCATTTTTTTTATTTTATTAATATGAAAAAGTTGTTTGTTTGTTTGTTTCCCTCAAGCAGCAGATTACTTTAAGACTGCTGTGAAGTAACTCATATTGTGCTTCATTCAAAAAACTGCAAACCTTTGGTTTTGGTTCACTCTTTTGTCTTTTTCATTATCATTTTGTGGGTTTTTTGTGGACTCCTTGGCAAAACCATGCAGTCATTGTACCTCTCCTGAAAAGAGAAATGTAATGTAAGTAATGTAACACGTATATGTCTGGCTGTCAGTTCATCAATAATAAAGTCTTTGCAGTTTAAGGCGAGGCCTAGATTGTCTTACTGGTCCAATGGCTCTTCACAACCACACCTGACAGTCAGCTGTATAACTTCCTAGAAAGACCATGATGGTGAGTATTTATATGTAAATACTGAGAAAATTGTAGCAATGATCTTTCACGCAAATTGGACTCACACAGAAAATAAACTCCCACACACACTTTGTAGACAAAACTCCTAATATTTATGATTGCACGTTTAACGTTTCTGAAAATGACAGTACAGTGCTTGAGTCTTGAACACTTGGACCCAACAAATGAATCTGTTAAAGGTGCAATAAGTCATCGAGAAGTGAAGAAATAAACACATTTATTTGCAAAAATGAATATGGTGTTTGTCAAAGTATTGTTTGGAAGATGTGAACTCCCATAGTGATGATGGGTCAGACAGCTTAATTTGTTTTATAGAAAGCAATTTAAAAAGAGGAGCGGGCGTCAAACAGGAGCGCCGCCATGTTGAAATGACGTCATCACCATACAGACATTCTAACCGTAGAAGAAGAAAGGATTTGCGCTCATTGGCTGCAAGCCAATGACAACCAACAAGCCAACAAGAATCTTCGGGAAAACATCTTACACGCAGAAACTTAACGAAAGAAATGGATCACGCATATAGTTTACTACCAGCCGAGAATACAGCCGAGGACTCTGAAATGGTGGTTAGACCTAAAAAGCTTTAACAAGGAGGGGAAGGGGAAAAATCAGTGGGATCACAAGAGGGACTGCAGGGTAGCCATCGGCGTTGTTTTCCCTCGATGGAAATCCCTGATGAAAGAAAAGGGACTTTGGAGTGACGCTGAAGTAGTCTGTGTATATGAATGTGTGTATGAATGTGTGTATGAATGCGTGTATGAATGCGTGTATGAATGTGTGTATGAATGCGTGTATGAATGTGTGTATGAATGTGTATATGAATGTGTGTATGAATGTGTATATGAATGTGTGTATGAATGTGTATATTAATGCGTGTATGAATGTGTATATGAATGCGTGTATGAATGCGTGTATGAATGTGTGTATGAATGCGTGTATGAATGTGTGTATGAATGTGTGTATGAATGTGTGTATGAATGCGTGTATGAATGTGTGTATGAATGTGTGTATGAATGTGTATGAATGTGTGTATGAATGCGTGTATGAATGCGTGTATGAATGTGTGTATGAATGTGTATGAATGTGTGTATGAATGTGTGTATGAATGTGTGTATGAATGCGTGTATGAATGCGTGTATGAATGTGTGTATGAATGCGTGTATGAATGTGTATGAATGTGTGTATGAATGTGTGTATGAATGTGTATGAATGCGTGTATGAATGTGTGTATGAATGTGTGTATGAATGGGTGAATGTGAGGCAATAATTGTAAAGCACTTTGAGTGGCCACTGGTCTGAAAAGCGTGATATAAATGCAGTCCATTTACCATTACTGTTTAATATTGATGGTTAGTTAGCTACTTACTTCAGGTCTTATCAGTGA
>OOFB01036690.1:12875-32782 GCA_900323305.1 Trachyrincus murrayi
ACGATTATGCATTACATAACTTCTTCTACAGCTGAAAAGAAATTCGGATGATGATGATAACTGACTAAAGCTGGCAGGATCAGCATTTCCTATCGATCATATCATGACATGATACTATTATAACGTTATCATATCATAACATGATCATATCCTAACACTCCCCCATCATATCAATGCAAGGTGTATGTAGGCTCCTCACCTGTTTGTGCTGGGGGCAGGGGCAGTTGCAGGGGCAGGAGGCTGTGGGGTAAGGCTTGTCCGAGGGCGGGTAAAACAGCTGATCCTTGAGCCCTCCGTTCAGGTGCTGGAGGTTCTGCAGGTTATCGGGGGAGGTCTGGTAGTCCATCTCGTCCCTCCTGATGTGGTGGTATCGCCGCGGGGACCCCCTGCTCTCCTCACCATGCCCCCTAGTGGCGTGGTGGTGGTTGTTGTGGTTGTTGTAGTGCTGCTGGCCCTGGCAGCAGCGTCCGTTGGGTTGCTGGTTCGGCCGCTTCTTGGGGTTGCGGTGTGCCGCACCCTGGCCATCGCTGCGGCGGTATGTCTCGTCGTCCTCGTAGTGCTCCTCTCCCATTGGCTCGTCGGTGTAGAGCGGGGTCCGCTGGCTCTCCGGGGTGGTGCAGTTCTCGCCCACCTCGTATACGAAGAAGATCTTGGACATGTAGTCGATGATGACCACCTTGGCCCAGTGGGGGACGGGCTTGGCCTCTGTGCCGCAGAAGTGGATGTTCATGATGAAGATGGTGAGCGAGGTGGACGCTGTGATCATGGTCATGGTGGCGATGTAGTACTTCCCTGCATGGTGGCAACAAGGAGTTCAGTTACGACGGACGCCACGTAGTCACCTGTGTGAGTAAGTGCACGTGCATATATGCGGGCACACATGCACGTCTAAACACACACACACACACACAGACACACATATGCATACACACATGAACACATATATATTCCTTAATATGAACAAAGAAAATAATTGGGGGAAAGAAAAAAGTGTTTCATTCAAAATTAATTAATTAATTAATTAATTAATTAATTAATGTATCGGCCATGTCTTTTCCGGTATCCTATACTGGCTGTGACAGCAGAATTTACAAACACGGAAACCACTATGAATGATTTAAATGAAACACTGGACTGACTAAAGCATGTGACACCTGAATAAATGAATTTAAAAAAAGCCACACACAAAATTGTTTAAATGTATTCCATTTATTGAGTCACATCGTCCCCATCCCCCTCACCTATGTACGGCACGCTCTCGGAGGGCGGCATGCTCTCGGCCACCATGAGCTGGAAGACGGTGAGCGCCAGCAGCACCGTGACCCCCAGGGACACCTTCTCCCCGGAGTCGGCCGGCAGGTAGAAACCCAGTGGGGCCAGGAAGGAGATGAGGAAGCAGGGCAGCAGCAGGTTGAAGATGTAGAAGGAGGAGCGGCGCTGCAGCAGCACGGTGTAGGTGATGTCGGGGTAGGGGTCCGAGCAGCAACCGTACATGATGACGTTCTTGGTGGCCGGCATGCCGTGGCACTCCCACTCCACGTTCTCCACGAAGTCCGACAGGCTGCCGCTGTCCATCGCCATGGCGATGTCCACCTGCACCAGGGGTCAAAGGAAGGATGTCGCCATAGTGCTCTGATGCTAGATTTAAATGCTATACCTTCCCCCTCCCTAAAGTGTGACATCAGCCCCAACCAAACTGCCTATAACACCTTATAACACAACTGCTGAAATGTTCATCAGACATAGCACATTGCAGACATGGGAGGAACATGCCAATTCCTAGCAGATAGGATCTGAGTGGGGAATCAAACCCACAACGTCACCAGAGATGCAAGGCGTCAGCGTTGCCCACGGTACCGCGAGCATGACACAGGTGTTACTGTTGTCCACTATTAAATAGTAATGACCCATGTGAATCTTATCTTTCCACCATGATGATAACTGCATCAAACGCTACTTAACACTGCATGACCTGTTTGTCTCAACTTACTATTCACCATTCGTCAATGCAGAGCGGTTTGAGCTTGGTATTTCCGGTTTAGTCAGTGGCAGTGATTTAAGATCAATTATTACTCTTATCTCAGATAAACAACTACTTTTAGCCACTTTCATCCAAAGCAACTTACAGTGAATACTGTTTTTTGATAAATGCCATGAATGAGCAGGCACTTTGTTAGGCATCTTCCTCAAGGGTGTCTACAGTACAGGTAGACTGCAGACAGGTACAGGTAGACTGCAGACAGGTACAGGTAGACTGCAGACAGGTACAGGTAGACTGCAGACATTTTGGTTCAAACCCAGAACCATTTGGCTGGGAGTCAAACACCCTAACCACTCGAATATCCTGTCCCCGAAACAAACAAAACAACAAACGAAAATAACAGATGTGAGTGTGTCGCGTTTTTCTTACCTGGTTGCCGTTGTAGGTCCAGGAGCCGAAGGTGAGGTTGCACTGCTGGCTGTCGAAGGGGAAGTAGGACACGTCCACCACGCAGGAGCTCTTGGTGATGGCCGGCGCATCCCAGGTGATCTCCCCGTTGTACCGCAGCACCACGTTGGTGTCCATGGGGCCGGAGAAGTCATCTGCCCTGGAGGATGGAGGGAGGGCCAGGACGACACAACACACCATGAAGACTACTTGCTACTCTCAGGGTAATACGGTATCAATTAAGTATCGAAAGACCACGTTCAGATTTAGGGAATAATAATACCCACTCCACCCCACAAAAAAACGCTTAGTGGGAAAAGGAAGAAACCCCAATCATGGACACATAGGGGAATCTAAATAGTACAATATAGTAAATAGTACACATATAATTACACTTGGAAATTTTGCAATATATATAATATATCTATACAATATATATAATATGCAAAGATGGTAGTAGTAGTAGTATTAGTAGTAGTAGTATGAAAGACCCTGCAGGTATACACAAAGCAAAAAGCCAAAAGTGTGTTTGTGTTCACACGGGTGTGTGTGTGTGTGAGTGTGGACCGAGCGAGACATACGGGCGTACTTGTTATAGAGCACGAGGTCTGGCCTCCACACCAGGCTGCTGGGGATGCGTATCACTTCCAGGCCGTCGTAGTCCTCCTTGTTCCACTTCAGGTAGGCATCGTTCCAGGTCTGTCTGATCCACAGATAGGCTATGAGCACCTGGTTCCTCTCATCCTGAAGAAAGGATGAGAGGAAGCAAAGGACAAACACACTCGGCATGTGGACACAATGGCAGCGACGTCTTTATGAATTAAGGCTCTCAATTGCTCTAGGAGCAAGAGCAAAACCAGGCTCTGCCCCAACAGGAAGTTCAGCCCACAGAATTTCGGGTTGGAACAAGTTTCCTTCTGTATCATGGCCGCTCACCGGCACCTTTCTGAATTCTGTTTCTTCTCCCTCTCTCTCTCATAGTACACACACAAAAGACAAAGACTGATGCACTTTACTTGATCTTAACACAAGTCGGTTTCATCGGTCTATTCATCCGAGCTTCTGAAATCCAGATTGATAAAAGGGGTGGAGGAGTGGGGGGGTGGAGGAGGGGGTGGAGGAGCGGGTGGAGTATAGCAGCAGCCAGAAGCTGAGGCAAGACTCCATAGAAGCACTGAACCAAGGAGAGCGTAACCCCATTTAGGTAACAAGACACTCACACACCCACACACCTACACACACACACAAAACATAACCTTTTCACTCTGCCTTACAAACACAGTTGATACTAATGTATAGATCACAAAGTAACAGTTACCACTACAAACGACAAGAGGGCAAGTTGTTATGCCAAAATGACAAACAACTCAAACAAGTCGAACACTGGAAACGTTCAATCGGTACGTTCGGCTGCTCTCTCCAGCCCCAGAGACATCCACGCACAGGTGTGCTCACATGGGCACGCACAAACAATAGCAGTAATAAAGTGTGTCCTGACGCACCACTGAGCCCGAACGGCAACAGGAGCTGGCTATGTAACAGTAGGCTGATGAAATGGATTCATATACAGTAGCGAGACACAAGCCCGGCTACTGATCACTGTAATGTAGTCCTCCCATATTGATTGATGGCTTGTTTGATTAAATGTGTCCTGTTGGCTATACAAGGTAGGCCTGGCTGCTTATCCCTAGATGTTGATATTGATATCATAATCTTCTTATCAAAATCTATTGAGTTTTGGTTATGACAATTTAAGATCTTGATTTTTTTTTGTTGTATGAAATTAAAAATGTAGTCAAATGAAAGTCATTATGTGATATGTTTTAGACATATCTTAGAAAAATTGTTTTATAATATGAGAATATCTATTTCGTGATCATCATGCAATGCCCCTGATAAGCAGTTTGCTAACTTGCTCAGTTATTACCCATTACCCAGCCATTATAAGTGGATATTCAAGCTGCACCAACTCTATCATTTGGTACAGTAATGACAAAGGCACTCAGATTCCTCCAAATCTATAAAAAAGATAGCGGAGTACAATGGCATTCTTGCCTCCGTAATACACATAAAGACACATTCACAATATACAATAAAACATAGATGGGGTGTGATTTGATCCTCTAGGACTTCATTGACAATAACAGAGATTGTACTTTTAGGCATTAGTGTTTATGGATGGAATGTTATGCCTTGGTGACAGAATCACACGACTGAGTCTGTTCTGGAGGACATGAAGCCATGAGATACTGTTTATGTTTCCCCTCCCAAGGCGTCTTTATGTACGACACGCACCATGTCTTTGATCTGGGAGAGGGTTATCTGCAAGGTCACGTTGAGGGCCTTTTCTGTGTCTTCCACTGGTCGCAAGGCGTTGGAGTAGTCCTCCATCAAGTCAGTGAGAAGCTTCTGGGCGTAGCGTCCCTGGGCCGAATGAGCCACTGGAGAAATAGAGAGCTGGTAATATGCAATCTGCTGCAATATTAAACACCACGTTTTTAGATGTGATCTGGAGAAGGATATTCCTTTCTTCCTCTTTTAGTATTACTACGCTAGTACGTTTTTTATAATTACGTTTTGTGGGTTTTTCCTTGTCTGGATGTAGTGGTGGTGGAATATCATATCACACAATACAATATCATGTATTACATCAGAGTGTCAGATAAAAAGTTGAGGGATCAGGAAGACATTTAGAAATATATACCGTAATCACACAATTCACACACACTTGCAATCAACAAAACATATGATTTATTTAATGTTATGTACAATGTAGTATATAGAATATAATATCTACTGATATAGACTATGACAAACTCAGATTGAGATTGCTGTCTTTATTTATCAGTTATCTCTCTCTCTCTCTCTCTCTCTCTCTCAGGCCGTGCATGGGCTAACGAATAACGGATGTCTCCCAGGTCGCAGTGTCAAATTAAAAACTTCTCTCACATAGACCCATCAGTAATGCATCTGCGTTTCATAGGGTAGGGATGATCACTTTCTGATGTTTTTGTGAATATAAAAGTATGGCCTTGTTATTCATTTTTTTGCTCATTGAAATGGGAAGACGCCGGCTGCGTGTATTCACGCATAAATCAATCTTACAAAGCCCTGGTCTATTATTGAATAGTCTGTAAAGCCTTTTAAAATAGTGAACAAGAAAATAGGATACAAATCATTCAAATACTTTTCTATATGCATGGGTGCCACTTTTGGCAAATTTGACTCACCTTCAAGAAGCATCATCACCAAAAAGATCACTGGGACCATCTTGTGCATTTTTTCTTCTTCTTCAAATAACAAACAAGGAAACAGAGGTGATTTCAAACAACATACATATCCTGTATTCAGCTCCTCCGGTCTACATGACTCCGTTCAACCCCAATTGATCCCTCCCGAGTTGAAACGCTGATAATACAGACACTATTTCAGATACTCCCACCTCACGCCCGTGCGGCGCTAACTGTTTGGCAAGGGAGACGGCATGTCTGCCTGGCGGGGGAATAGTACCCTGGCTATCACGTAGCACTAACAGACTGAGGAAACAAGATGCCCTCGAATCCTCTCCTCACCACACATCCAGCTATTCACCTGTCAGTCAAGCGCAGGGCGGGTGGGCTCGCAGGGCCTGCCGTTGTTCAGGTGACTGTCCGCAGCAACAGGCTGCAGGCTGCAGGAATGTCGTTAGGATTTGTTCAAACAGTATTCAAATGTCCACCCTGATATGTCCCCATTTGTTTATTAATTTTTTTGTATATTGCGTTTCCTAAAATAATTGTGTTTGTGTTGAAATGTTATTTGAATACCTATATCAAATGATGTGTATCATAAGCTCAAACGGAGATATGAAGATATATGTGTGAATTATAAAAAAACGTTTTCCCTCCAAATAGTTTTGGGATTCTATCAAAATAGCCGTAAATTGACATTGAGTATTCTTTTAGTAATTAGCGCCATTCATTCATCCATACATCGACAAAAAGCCTGCATGAATTGAAGAAAACGTGTATTTGTCGTTTGTTATACATTAGGGGAAACCTGAGCTCCAGCAGCTTGCCGGTGCTGCAGGACAGGCAAGGAGAGGATAGTCTATGGATGGCTATATGAGGCCACACACGCGTTTGTGTTCATCTTTTATTAGTTACATACCAAGGGAGCATCCACATATTTTCTGTTTGCACGCTGAAATATGGTCATGAGTTTAGAGCAAGGACCACCCCTGTGTTAAAGACGCAACCCTTGGACACAGCGTGCTACCTCGACCGACCATCTGTCGGCATGCTGCTTTGCATTTCCACACATCATTTTCTGGGTTCACTAGTCCATCAACATAATGTGAATACAAAATGTTTACAAAACGCCCCTTTAGTTAAAAGCTGGAAGTCGGTAGTTAACATGAAATTCTATGTTGTGTCGAATTGCCGTCTCGGTTAATTAATCTCAACCGGGTGACATTCAATATATTGTACTATATATTGCATTATGTTAGCCAACGGCAATATATGAGCGTTGTGCAGCGTGCATTTTTCATTTTAATTGGATTGCTTGTTCTAACTTCAGAGGTTTCCTTTCAGAATCAGTTGGTTGTATTAAGCTTTCCCTGCTGTATTTCACTCAAAAACAAGCACACAAAAATACATGCAAACAAGTACACAACTATACAAGACTGCACTGGCTTCCTGTAGCAGTAGAATTACCATACGGTTGTAACCTTGTAGTGTGTGTGTGTGTGTGTGTGTGTGTGTGTGTGTGTGTGTGTGTGTGTGTGTGTGTACATTTATTTCATTGGATTAATCTGCTGTTGTGAAACGTTCAACGTTACTACTAAATGTTTTCCTGGATGTGTAGAAAGGCAACATAAAAGGGAACAAGGCAGAAGTAATTTACACAGACTTTTATCTTTATTTACAGATTACTTATTTTTTCCTTTTTCTCTGTTGTAATTAAGCAGATGCAATATTGTTTGAACTCTTCGTTACCCTCCAGACTTTAGTTGCTTTATCGTTGAACGGTGGCTTGTATTTTTGTCTTTATTTGTTTTAGTTTAAAAACGAATATGCAATTATATTCCTGCGGAAGGCCAGAAACAATTTCTTTAAAAAAAAAAGAAAAGATTTTACATTGGGTCGTAATGAAAGTGGCCAATGTTCGAAATCCTCAGTGACTACAAAAAAATCGAAAAACAAACCAAAAACAGGTGTGTGGAGGGGGAAGAGTACCTACGACATGGATAATGTGGAGAGTTGAAAGCCCAACATGAAACAGAGGGCGAGGTGGAGGCAAAAAACACAATCCTTCAGACAGAGTGGAGGAGACGTGGCGTGTGGAGGTCAGAGGATGGGTGTGGGACAACAAGTGGATGCAAGGTTCAGTTGCTGAGCAGCAACTCTGTCGCTGTCTCTACATCCCAGGATTTCGACGACAAAGCCACTATTACTGCATTCTGGGAACAACAAGAAGAACAAAATATATATAAAGTATTATATGCAGTGGTAGGTAGTAATGCGTTACAAGTAACGCACATGAGTAAAAAAGTATTAAATTATGTTCCCTTTTTCAAACTGTTCTTCTACTCTTTACTCAAGCATATTTTTGAGCCAGTAATCTACTTTGTAGGGTTAGGTTTAGGGCTAACCCTAACCCTGCCATTTATACCTTCATTACAACTAGTCTACTCTAAATGATTGAGTGTAGGGGGGGGATGAAATAGAGAAAGAGAAGGGTAGGTGAGGAAGAGAGGGGTAGAGATGAAGAGATGGAGAGCGAGAGAATGGTAGGTGAGGAAGAGAGAGGTAGAGAGGAAGAGATGGAGAGAGAGTGGGAGATTGTTCATATCTCAATTGTATAGGCTATCCTTATTTGTTTGGTTAGCCAAGTGCTGTTTTTTCATTATTTTGCACTGGCCCAGACACCCTAAAAAATATTACAATGGAAAGTAACTTGTACTTTGAGTCATTTATTAATCAGGTACTTTTTTACATTTACTTGAGTATAGATTTTCAGTACTCTACCCACCACTATATGTCCACACAACAGTTGCATGACAATAATAAAAATAAGCTTGCATGTATACATACTTTTTCAAAGCCCATAGCACAGAGCTTGTCTATTTTGCGTGTGTATTCTGGGCTGGAGACGGGAGCGCCTGCATAGACGTGAGACCAGAGTCTCGCCGTCTGTTTGAACATCTCTGGGTTCTGCTTGTACTGGGTGAGGAACAGGTGAGAGACAGGACAGTGCTACTGTAACGACGGGGTGTCCCATTATTGGGAAATAATGTAAGACGGGGGTGGCGATGTGGCCCGAGGCGAAGCCGAGGTTGCCGAAGTACATTATGTTCCAATAATGGGACACCCTGGAGTGGTTTATTCAGCTTATACCACAGTTACCAACAGTGATTAGATATTAGTTACTTTCATCTATAACGTTATTGTTTTCGACTTTAATCAGCTGAAATTTAAATATTCTTCAGCGGCGCTTTGAGCATATCATTTTTCTGTTGTCAAGGAAACATGTGGTGGATGTATTTGACCGTTGATTATGTTGGATTTGTAGCACATTGATTCAGTTATACTGTTATAATGCACATCCATGTGATGTTATTGACCAATCAGGATCAAGTATGAAACAATGCTGTGGTATAAGGATGAACCGTGACTGGGTTCTTCTAAATCAAACATGTGAATATGAATATTATAGGTGATGGATTTAAAAATACCAGGCCAACACCTAAAATCAATAAAACCAGTCACAAACAAGACCAACCTGATTCGCTACTACAGCATCTTGTGGGTCATCTGGTTCTGCAGCTGCCAATAAAGCTTGTAGTGATAGGAGGACAGTCCTCAGTGTCATGGCTGCTGCCCTGTTGTGTATTGCATGTCAAGGTCAAAGGTCAAGTAAATGACACAGACTTAGTAAAAAAAAAAAAAAAACAGAGGAAGGGTTCTACATCTGGACAGCTGGAAACCGACCTTTAAAATGTGGAATAAGAAAAACACCAACAACCACTCACCACTGGTCTTTGAGAATGTCCAGACATATTGCACCCGTGACTGAGCTGATGTTGGGGTGCCAGATCTTGGTGATAAAGCGCACCTTCGGGGAGTAGTCAAGTTCACACACAGTTGAGAATTGCCCACTATTATGTCCTAACTAATAATATATTACTTTGACTAGGATTTCTCTATAACACCTACCTTAGGTGGATTAAATGGATACGTCTCTGGGATTTTTATTTCTAGTTGATATCTACCCCCTGTAAGCAGTGGAGAAGTAAGAGTGAGATGGGCACAACATGTAATTATACGGATTACACAAGATGCTTTTCAATTGTCTACTCTTTCATTTAGTGGCGATTTGCCTCAAAAACATGAACAGGTAGCTGTACCTAATCTGTGTTTAATACACAGAATAATTACCTTCATATGGCGTGTCTGGTGGACCTGCTATTTCCCCTTTTAATTCTGTAAAGTTTTCATCCACTAGATCCACCTTTATCTGGTTTTTGCTTGTCTGAAACGGAGAGAAATTAAAGCAAATACTTAGCAAGCTCAACATGTTTTGCTTGTTTTCAAACATAAACATGCCAATACAGCATAAATTCAAAGCTTAGCCATTCTGGCTAACATTGGCTTGCAGCTACCATCTGACAACTGAAAAGCAATCACAGGTCCACGACGTACATGCAAGGTTAGTCTGTACAGACACAAAGTAAGGCTGCAGGAAAAACGTGTCGTGACAGGGAGGAAACAAGGCAGCATCATCATCAAAACATCACATCATTGTTTACTCTTATTAGCCAACAGCTTCCTTGCGTACCACCCTATACGTGGCTTGTACATCGGAGTGCATCGTGGGAGGTTTTGTTGGCGACACTCCGCCATATTGAGAGAGTTGTAGTACTGTCAGATCATAAACCAACGTAAATATAACGGAACCGAGGCTGCCGAAAACTTTGTTTTGACACGTCCTCGCATGAGAAACGCTGTGGCAGTTTCAAGCACAACAATGTCTCCCCATAATGACAAATCATTTCACGATGAATTACAAAACAATGACCCAAAAACCATGACTACCAACATGATAACTAACATAACTAACATTCCAGTGCTCCTGTGCTCCCAACACGGAGGCGGTGATTGCGACGTGACGTCACGATGTGCTAGCAGCGGACACTACAGCTTGACAAGCTAACCAAACAACATTAGCCAACACAACAGCACACAACACAACCCTACTCGTGTTTATACACTGCCAGAGATAAAGACGGGTTTGACTCGCACTCGACAGGCACACGGACAGCCTCACGTTAGCGATGTACGACGAGCATCGCGGCGTGGACACCAGTTAGCATACGGTAGCATAGCGTCGCTGGTTGGGAGGTGACAGCTGAACCAGCAACGCGTCACTTGTTTCAGCCACACAGTGGATCACAAACACAAAGGTGCATATGGTGAACGGGGTGGCTAACCTCTTCGCTTTTCAGAACCTCCTTAAATTCACGTTTTATCCTTTGAACCGCAATGTTGGCCATGATTCCCCCGTCTTTCTGTCCGGTGCGGGCCTCGCTCGGCGTCGGCTACTAACTGGTCTCTTACTTTCGCTTTGCGGTCCGGTCTGTCACTTCTTGGATATAGCCGGTAAAAAATGCCAACAATTATGAGATTCGTTCCGTAAATCCCGGCGGGTTCGACAAGCTGCTCAATAAAATAATACGTTAAAATACCGAAATAACATGAACGGTTTTCCTCTAAATTGTCATTACATCGACTGTGGTTGTGGTGGTGGTGCTAAAAACATTTTACTGACTGCATGATGCGAGCAGGGGGGAAAGGTGGTCACGTGATTTGTTTTTCCGTCCAGGGCATCTCTTGGAGTTGGGCGGTACCGGACTGTTACATACATGTGATACAACTAAATGACAATGAGATAGTATTCATTTAGAGTTGTTTTATATTCTTAAATGAGCAAAACCTCTTTCTTTCACAGAAACATCTATTTGTCCCCCAATCAAGGGCGTCACTTTGTGTTGAAAAGCGGTGGGGACTTAACGGCTCAGATGAAAAAAATTTTTTAAAGGTCTTCAAAATACCGGTATGTAATGGGGAAATTGGGATGGGGTCAGATTAGATAATTACGGCGAGAAAAAAATTGCATAACGGCGCATCAAAGGGGCACGTTTTGGGTCATTTTATAATCAGTAGGCTAGGGTTACTTTTTTTGGAAATTGTTTATTCTATATTTACATTGCATTGTATGTTTTGTTATTGTGCAAAAACCCCTGTTTGTTCGTTAACATTTATTGGTGCAAGCTATTTTTCTGAACATTTTCACAAATTATGTTTTTAAAAAGTGATGAGGACAAAATCGGCCATTTCACAAAGTGGTGGGGACATGTCCCCAGTGTAAATGACATCTATGCCCCCAATACTAGCATTATAATCAATCAGGTTGTGCATAAACTGCAAAAGGCCTACTGATTAGAAGTAAGTAGAAGTTAGTAGGCTTGCTTGAACAATATATTGAAAAAGTTGTGAACAAAGCCCGTGGTGGTGTACTGGTTACATCTATTTCTACAGCCTCTGTTCAACGCGCTGCGTGTGTGTCACATGTGGCCACTGCAATTTGCAATGGCCAGCAGTTAATGGAAGGAAAATTATAATTTGCGCTTTTATTTACAGCTATATAATAATTAGGCATAAGATCATTTAATGTGATGAGACTCAATACTACATGTTGATTCTGTCTCAATGTACTTTAAATTATATGTATCTCGTTGTTTATTCTGTACCTGCGAGTACAATGGTCGAGTAAGCATATGTCTTGTTTATTACAACAGGAACGTGCAGTTTCACCATTCACCCTGGTCTTCACCATTCCACCATTCCACCATTCTCTTGCGTGTGATCCGAGGACCCTATTCCGCCAGGTTTGCCTGTTGTTGTTGTTGTTGTTGTTGTTGTTGTTGTTGTTGTTGTTGTTGTTGTTGTTGTTGGTGGTGGTGGTGGTGGTGGTGGTGGTGGTGGTGTTGGCCGTATTGTGTGTTAGGCTATCCTTCTTATAAAACACTAATTCTGTCACAATCATTTAACTGGATTAATGTTCTGTAAATAGACCAGGATATTGTAGTGTGGCGACATCTAGTGGTACATCACTGAACTGCTGCATCATTCATTTGTAACTAGTGGTGACCTCATCTTAACGCGACTATGTACAGCCAGCACATATGCTAACTTAAAAGTTGATTGACTGTTTTCAATCTTCTTAAAGCTTCTAGATTTAATTGTAAGTAATTCACACGGAAATTGGTTATTTTACCGACATTTACATTGGTTATTGTATTGGTCTCTCTTAGTCTAGAAATACTAGCTAGTGTGCAAATGAAAATAACAGACATTTGTACGCAATTTGCATGTAGGAGACTTTCTACTTCTACCCATTTCGTTAATGGGTGCTGATTTTAAAGTCTTCCGCCAATGTGACAGGGTTGCGTTGTGCTTGGATCGAGCTACCAGACTAAACCTCACAGCAGAATAGTCTTTGGGAAGACTAGTGTTGTAGGTTATCTGTATTTATCTTCGTGTCTTCTTCCTACCTTTTATTAATACGTATACGTAATATTCATTGAATCAACATTGTGCTGGTGTTCTTTCGGTAGCATGTACTACCTGGTAGATTTAATGCTGACCGTTTCACAGTAGCCATGGCAACGGAGGTTGCAGAAAAGACGGGTGAGGATGCTCCGGTGCCGGGTGCCGGGGGGACCAGGTTTGACCTGGAGAAGGAGACGGAGCTCCGTTTCGAGGTGGAGGCCGGGGAACGCGTACAGCTAGAACTACTCACCGGACTGGCAGAGGTCTTCGGTTCAGAGCTAAACCGCAACAAGAAGTACACATTCGGTCCAGGCTCTAAAATCGCAGTTTTCACGTGGCAGGGTTGCAGTGTTTGTCTCTATGGCAAGACAGAGGTGAATATATATATATTTTGGTGTATCATGCAATGCTTTAACAACCCATATGCTGTGTACTAATGCAAGAGAAAAAAATGCATACGTTATTTGGATTAATTGCACAGTCACTCTATATCACAGGTGGCATATGTGTCCAAAGACACTCCCATGCTGCTCTATCTCAACACACATGCTGCCCTGGAGCAGATGAGGAGGCAAGCAGAGAGAGACAACGAGAGAGGGCCAAGGGTGAGCGTTTTGCAGCTATTTTGCACACATCAGAAAATTGTGTTTGTTTACATGCACGCTAATAACCGATCGAGTTGAGGCAATCATTTGACTGTAAACGCCTTAGTTGGATTAAGAAAATTGATGTATTACTGGAGCATAATGTGGTTAAGATACATAGATAACATCGATGTATCATCTATCATTCAATGTTCTTGGCCATAATGTGTTCTTAAACACATTATTGTTGGTCTGTTCATTCTGCCCATGCACCAAAATGTCAGTCAATCCATTTTGACTTTGGATGCACCTAACCATCCAACGGACTGGCGAGGAGACGTCTTTTATGTTTGATAAAATTACTGATCGGAACATTTTGAGGTACTTTGATGGGCGAAAGTGCCATAATTGGAGGAGTATTCAACCTTACTCTGCGTATGACCCTGATCTGATTATTCAGCCTATGTAGACGTACTGATTATGGTATTAACTATGAGTAGACGGTACCTTTATTAGTGTTTCATGTATTTATCTTTCTCTCCACCCCTCAGGTCATGGTAGTGGGGCCCACAGATGTTGGCAAGTCGACGGTCTGTCGTCTTCTGCTGAGCTATGCAGTACGGTTGGGCCGAAGACCCACACTGGTAGAGCTGGATGTGGGACAGAGTGGGGTAAGAAGTATTGGCTTTGCATGATAACTTCCTGTTGGAATTACCTTTTGTGCTGAAAATTGCTCCACATAATTGTCTCATACACATTTTATTGATAATTGTGAAGAAAATGCATTAATGTATTGTAATAAGCATATAATATAGCTTTTAAGTGACGACTGGACATGCCAAGAAGAGAACATTTAGTTTATTATGTATTTCTGAACACCTGCCAGCAACATTGACTGGCTGCTTACCCTGGGGAGAGTCGGAACATTGTGTCCACATTGTGCATCGTGCCCAGGTGTCCGTCCCGGGGACCATGTCGGCCCTATGTATTGAGCGTCCTGCAGACGTGGAGGAGGGCTTCTCGGTCCAGGCTCCTCTAGTCTACCACTTTGGCTCTACCTCTCCTGGGACCAACATCAAGCTGTACAACAAGGTTGGCATTAACCCCTCTGGGCCAGTGATGGTGTATAGAAGATTTCACTTTCTCTTTATTTACGTTATAATTGGAGTTAAGGTCCCGGTATACTTAAAACACAATACAAATTGGCGTTTTTGCACAGACAAAATGGCAGGTTTGTGACCAAAGCGCATTGGGCTTTGATGTGCGCTTGGTGTTCAGCCGAACTAGTCAAACTTTTCCCCCACACCCCCCCGATACACTGCCGTTGGTCAACAATACCATTTGAATGATTTGCATCTGTTTTCCTGTGGGCTGTTCCCACCGCGACACTGTTCGACAGCCTATGCGATTTCAATTTCGTTTTAAGCATTTTGGGCCTTTAATGTGGCAGTATACAACCAAATGCCACCATTATGTATTGGTATTGATCAATTGTAGGCAAATTTGTATTGCAGCAAGCTGAATTATTTAGTTAAACACTTTTCTGATTTGTACTGCCTGTAAAATGACCCATGCTGTTATGTCACATGAGGACTTTGTTTTTGTTGCAAATCTAGCGTGACTACAACTTGGATTTTCTTTTGATACTCTGTGAATCTATTCTCTACACATACTTATACACTGAAGCTGCCTTTTGATAAAAAGTGTGTGTGTGTGTGTGTGTGTGTGTGTGTCTCGTGTGTGTGTGCGTAGTTGACGTCGTCCCTAGCTGAGGTGTTTTCCCAGCGCTGCGAGGTGAACAGGAAGGCCAGCGTGGGAGGCTGCATCATCAACACGTGTGGCTGGGTGAAGGGCTCCGGCTACCAGGCGCTGGTCCACTGCGCCTCGGCCTTCGAGGTGGACGTGGTGCTGGTGCTGGATCAGGAGCGGCTATACAACGAGCTGAAGCGTGACCTGCCCCACTTCGTCCGCGTTGTTCTACTGCCCAAGTCTGGCGGCGTGGTCGAGCGCTCCAAGGAGTGCCGGCGGGAGACGCGCGACGAGAAGATCCGCGAGTACTTCTATGGCTTCCGCGGAGTCTCCTTCTACCCGCACGCCTTTGACGTGCGCTTCTCCGACGTGCGCATCTACAAGATTGGAGCGCCGTCCATCCCGGACTCGTGCCTGCCCCTAGGCATGTCCCAGGACGACACGCAGCTGAAGCTGGTGCCCGTGACGCCTGGCCGTGACCTCACGCACCACGTGTTGAGTGTGAGCTGCGCCGAGGACGGCGAGGAGGGGAGCCGGCGGGGTGTGGTGGAGAGCCCCGTGTGTGGCTTCATCGTGGTGACGGCTGTCGACACGCAAGCGCAGGTGATGACGGTGCTGTCTCCCGCTCCCAGGCCGCTGCCCCGGCACACACTGCTCATCATGGACATCCGCTTCATCGACCTGAAATAAGGACATGGGAATATGTGGTGTTTGTTATCTGGTTTAGGGAAGAAAAAGAAAAAACAAGCAGCGGGTGAAAGTCATGGGAATGTTCTGCGATACATTTGTATTAACCGCAATGTACAGGTTTGTTTTCTTAAGTGGGTGCTCTATCCATTTTTTATGAAAGATTAAGGAGAATGTGTGATGCTCAAGTTTGTTTTGTCATCATAATCCAGTTATGGATATACAAAATATACCCAAAATTTATAAAACTAGAAATTATTGATGTCTGGCATTTCCACTATAAGCCTCCTTTTTATCAGGTAATGTGTTTTTATACTGACAGGCCACACAATTGTAATGAATAAATGACAGATGTTGCTAACAACACATTGAACATTTTTGTTTTGTTTCACTTTAACTTTCATACATTGAATGAAAAGCATTTTTTAATCATAATTGTCAAGGTGTGGTTGGGCAGGGGGAGGGATGAGACTCAGTAACAATTAAACGTATAATATAAGTGTAATTCATTATTTAATTGAATTTACATTTTAGGAATATTTAGTTTTTCCCCAAACTACCTCAAACGTGTTAATCTGCCTTCATTTCTAATATAATGAACACTATTGGCAAATTATACAAAGGACGACGGAGCATAATGCTGATTTTTTTATTTCAATTTCAAGTTGGATGTATATAAAAACCATAGACTGTATGATTTAAAAAAAAAACTCAACGACAAACCACACCGATTCGCTAGGAAGCAGCACAAGCCCGGCCTCTGATTGGATGCCCATCCCACCTGAGAGAGAAGGGACCACTTCCGGGATTCCGATGTCTCGCTAGCAAGCTAATGTGTTAGCAGCTGTTTCAAGGAGGACCGAGACTAAACACACCCCGAAAAATACGAGTGTTTCTATCTAAAATATCTGGCATGTCATGTGGTGTTTCGCCGGTTATTTTGTTATTTGTCACGTCTCAAATGGATACACATGTCGCCACGTTTGATGAATGACGGGTCCGCGAAGATAAAACTTCCATGATAGCCAGGTAATGTTAGCTGCTTTAGCTGTTGGGCTCTTCTGTGGAAAAGCAATAGACGGTGTCGCAAAATAACTTCGCTAGGTAATAGCTATCCGTTAAACTAAGAACAATCCCACCACAACATATCCGCTTTTCAACGTTTATATTTGCCACTCGACGTTAACATGCTTTTGGAAGTTATGATTTGTATCCTGTCAGGTTGATGAGGTTAATCATCAACCAGCGAACTATGCTAGCTAACACAGGGGACTTTTTCGCACTGCCCCGGCCTTTAACTTAACACTGGGTTTACCTGATTATCTATTGATATTTAATATAACTTAAATGTTTTACATATGCTTCTTAACAAGCCTCAAATTAACCCGCTGGATTAAATCATTAATATGCACGATTGTTATGTTGGGGAGTGAGATTAAACTTCCTTGAGTGGCCGTTTAACGAGCAGAACACCGGCTCTCTGGTATAACACTTTCAGCTTGACTAGGAGATTTTAGGATTACATGATGAGATGATTAACTACATTGTCTGATTGGGTCACACTCAACTGACGATCATCCTGTTGTGCTACAGCTCTGTAATTACACTCGGTTGTTTGTTTGAAAGAGGGGTGTGTCCACGTTATCTGACTACTGAATGCTAGGTAGTCGGGTGAAGTGAGATGGAAACACGCACTGTAAAGTCCCACGCATCACTTATTCAACTTTATCACCAGCAAGGTTTTATTAGTGAGTGCGTTTGGTTAAGGCAGTGGTCATGCTGGTTTTAGGTCTATGTGGCATCATGGTAAAATGGTGAAAGTCATTTCAAAGTATCCAAATTAAACATTTCTACATTCAGTAGTATTTTATATAAGCCTCCCTTTTGTTTTTGTTTATGTGCAGGTTTTGAAGCTTTAACCCATATCCTCTATATATCTACCACTATGCTGTGTTTTAATTATAGGATGATATTTTGGTAGTTACATGTATTTTAATACACGTTCAATGTCACAGTAGATATATATATAATTGTAGGATATTTCCAGGATGTATGTGCACTGCTTATTTTTTAATTCAGTCAATATTTTCTCAATTGTGATATTCTTCTTTCTAGGGCCATGAGATAGTCTGTTGACTAAAAACAACCGATGAAACAATACCAAGCAGACGACTAAAGAGGAAGCAAAAAGCTGGAAAAACGGACCGATGTGGATGTTTGACTCCCCGGCCACGTTGTAGCACATGATATATTTTCCAAGGCGTATGATGGGAAAGGAGGCGTTTCTGCAGAGAGTTTGGAGATGGGATGGGTCTCGACACCTAGACCCGGCCGTCTACAGAGATACCCTGGCCATGTTCCTGCCAGCGCTGTTCCGGCTGAGTTGACTTCCAGTCCCGCGTTGACACGAGATCACAAGATCCACCAGAGATCAGTCCTCTGACGAGAATTGTATTTTTTAATACTATGACAGTACTGGATTTCTTTATTTTAGAGCAGGCGTTTTTATAATTTTTTCTTTTAAATAGTCTTGAGTGGCTGGTTGGTTTTTAAAGAAGATTTCGCTGTTTTCCGTCTTTTCATTCTCTGCTGTTCAAGTTGAGACCACCAGTCTTCACCAGTTATCCTCACAGCCATCCCCTCAGTGCCTAAACACCCCCCCTCCCCATCTTGCAGGAGCCCAGTTGTTATCAGCTGCTACTGAGCTCCCCCCTTCTGCCTCCCTCTCTCCCTCCGCTTGCTTCTGCTTCAGGACTGAAGCTCCTCCATTCCGTCTCCCTCTCTCCCTCCGCTTGCTTCTGCTTCAGGACTGAAACTCTCCCTCCGCTTGCTTCTGCTTCAGGACTGAAACTCTCCCTCCGCTTGCTCCTGCTTCAGGACTGAAACTCTCCCTTTTGTCTTCCTCTCTCCCGCCGCTTGCTTCTGCTTCAGGACTGAAAGCCACCCATTTGCTACCTCCTTTCATTTATTTCATGTTCTGCATGAGGGACAATCAGGAACTGATTCAAGGGTGGAGCGCATTTAATTGTCCACACCCCTGCGCCCCTATATTTTTTGAGACGATTGCAGCAGATTATTTTTATATTGGTTGCACCAAATAGTTCATCAATCAAAGCCATGTATACATATTTATGAGTGACCCACACATATTTTTTTATCATAGCACAGTACAAAAATATGCATATATGAATCTTTGCCCATGAGTGTAGAAGTGGGCTGATCCTTTCGGTGTGGAAATATTTTCCTCAAAACCCGTGAAGCCTTCATCGGAGGTTTTCCTCCATTCGCTGCTTTGCACGATAGCACGAGTGTAGGTCTGCTTTTGCTTCCAATCTGTACCCATGGCCTCTTCTGCCACAGCACCCTGGTCACGGTCATCAGGTTGACCCTTCAAGCAGAAGCCATTACAGTAGAGAGCCCCCCCCCCCTTTTATCAGTTTTTGACTGTACCTCGGCATGCCAGGCTTCAGCAGCGGGGGGATTGGGGGAGGGGTTGGCGGGCCGGTCTCTGCTCCTCCCCGCCCATTCCGGCCCAGCCGCTACGTTCCCGTCTCGGCGGCCGCCATGTTCCTGGTGGGATCCACCACGCTGTTCTTCTGTTTCACGTGAGTCTCTCTCTCTGTCTCTCTCTCTCTCCCCCCCCACCCCACCATTTACACATCATGAAAATGTCACATGTTTGTCACACACGTTTAGAGAAATTGTTATGTACTTACCTGTTTGCTCAAGGGATATGTAAATGAACCCCTCTCTCTCCACCCACCAGCTTACCCAACCAGTTTTTCCAGCTATTTCGTTTTCGCTCTGCCAGCATGACGGCTGTTGTCAGTTGGGTGAATGATCACAGAGTGCTGGGGGGGGGGG
>OOFB01036690.1:32802-42898 GCA_900323305.1 Trachyrincus murrayi
AATGGAACCAGGGGGGGGGGGGGGGGGGGGGGGGGGGGTGGACTCTTGTGGTAAGTTATGTCATGTCGTTCTCCCTAGGTGCCCGTGGCTATCAGACTACTTCTCCTCAGTCATTCCGCTCTACGTCGCTGTGGTCTTCCTCTTCACTCTCGCCAACTTCTGCATGGCCACTTTCATGGACCCCGGAGTCTTCCCCAGAGGTGTATACATACACACACAGCACACACCGTGTGTAAAATCGATTCCTTTTGTGTTAGGTTTGCCTTTGTGTGTTTAGATTATTGCTCAGTTGATAAAACATTTTCAAATTGAACGCTCTACTGCTTTGCCATAACTGCATGTGAATGTTCAGCGGAGGAAGACGAGGACAAGGAGGATGATTTCCGAGCTCCGCTCTACAAGACGGTGGAGATCAGAGGCATCCAGGTGAGGATGAAGTGGTGCTCCACCTGCCGCTTCTACCGGCCCCCGCGGTGCTCCCACTGCTCCGTCTGCGACAACTGTGTGGAGGTACACACACACACACACTGTCTCTCGATCATGCAATCACAATATTGTGATAATATTTCACTTTTAGCATTAATATTCACAGCATAAGCACAACCGTTTCAGAAACAAATCGTTATGTTGTCATGGTCAACCCGAGGGCTCTCGTTTATTTCACTAAGTAATAATAGTTGTATTAAGGTCGCTTAACTGTTGGACCAGGTAAAGCCAACATAGAAGTTATGTTCTATGTTACATGATGATATGGTCAACCCAAGGCCTCTCTTGTTTATATCACTTGGTTATAATAGTTTTAATATGTTTGTGATGTGTTCACTGCTCACATTAATTGAGCGTTTTTCAAATTGGAGATTTGAAATGCACTATGATGGTAAAGCAACATAGGCTTTTCCCTAGCTATGTAGATAATCAACAAGCCAGATGTACTACCCAAGCACTCCTCTCCCCTCCCCCTCCTGCTTTGTAGCCGTGAGTACAGCGCGTGAACACAGAGCCCTTATTTTGAGGAAAGGAGTTTGACGCAGAAATCTCTGACGACGGTTGTGACAGTTTGCAAACAAAATTTAACTTTGCAGTGACTGTCAATCACTGCCGGTCAGACGATTATAAAAAAATCGGTACAGCCCTAATGTTTGTAACAGTGTCTTATAAGCCCATATGGGTAGGGCACCTATAAGGGTGCAGGACACTTAAATAAAATACAATCAATCCAAAAATCATACTTGAAAATTGGTGGTGCTAGGTCACAGCCTGCCATAACTCCACCCGTGCCCCTTGTCTCCCAGCTGAGGTTTCTCTGCCCCCCCATCAGGACTTTGACCACCACTGCCCCTGGGTGAACAACTGCATCGGCCGCAGGAACTACCGCTACTTCTTCCTTTTCCTGCTGTCTCTGACCACCCACATCGTGAATGTGTTTGGCTTCGGCCTGGTCTTCGTCCTGCACCACCGCCGGCAGCTGGACATGCCGCACGCCGCCGTCACGTATCCTTCTCCCGTTGCCGACCTACAGCGGAAGGCGACATCACAGAGAATAATGAAGAAAACTTTATTGAGTAGGAAAGATGCACTTCCTGTGGCGTTGGAGTCGGGTCCACCTTTTCTTTTGTGTACTGGTGAACAGGTTAAGAACGTCTCAATGGACACAGTCTGGCTCAAGTCTTTTTCATTCATTCATTTAATTTCATTCAGATTACTGTTCTTTAAGCCTGACTTAATAATTGGAATAGATTTCTACATGTGTAATAATGTAATCTTCAAGAGGCGTAACATAACGCAGATTGCCTTGCTAGTTATGAACCATCCAAACATAACAATGGTTCTTTTTTCAGCTAATTGCATTGATTACGAAGTGAACACTCTTTCACACTTAATGACATAAGCTGCAATGGTGTAATGTTATTGCACCCTCATTATCAAGCGAGTTGTCAGCTGTCACAGTTAACATTGTTTGGTCTCCTTGACCGCGTCTCTCCCAGTATGGCTGTGATGTGTGTGGCTGGGCTGTTCTTCGTACCAGTGGCTGGCCTCACTGGGTTTCATATCGTACTGGTGGCCCGTGGTAGGACCACAAACGAACAGGTAGACGGAGCTGCTGTATATGCATCACACACATGCTGCTTTAAATTAAATTAGAAATCAATGTAGTTAGACTTTATAGTATGTCATAGAATTAGTGTGGTGAGCTAAGTTAAATCAGTGAGCTTGGACATGCATAGACATTCACATCAACCTTGCCCTTAAAAGCCTTCCCATATATCATATTTGATCTATTTTGCAACAAATTAATGATCAGCCCTACCTTCTGCCCTAGTATTTCCCACATAATTAGATTCTATTCATGGTGTTAGCTGATGGGGGGGGGGGGGGGTCACGCAGTATTTTTACCAGTTTTTTGCTGTTGTAGAGCTAGCAGGATACACCTCTAAACAGCTAATTTAATGTTATATCCATTGGGGAAATTTTTAAACATGACGTATCCAGTTGAATTGCTTTTTAGTTAGGGGCAGGGTACTTTGTAATTCACAGATTGTGTAGAAATATTGACCAAACGATAGCTCTATAGAGAGGAGTGCTGCTACCTGACGGCTTTGCTTGGAAGCCCCGTCTATTGGGCAGGTATACACCGCTAGACACACGGGACTCATACCGGTGATTACATCTTTAGTTCACCGTATCACATCGCTAATTCAGAGCGTGACTATCCGTTGAATATTCAATGTCTTTCTAACTTAAAAAAAAAACTGTTCAAACTGCATAAGCTGCTATTGAGATGTGTGATTTATTTGTTTTAATACAGCACCACAGCAGCACTATGCTGCTATACATTTCACTTTCAGTTTTGATGTCGGGACATTCCTGGCGGGCGGTCATTATTGTAAAACTTGTCGAACGCGTGGGGAACTCCGCCTACCCGTGCCAGCTACTACACATTGGCGAACGAACCTATTTTATACAGCATCAACAACAATGCATGACTGCGCAACGGCGAAGGCTTTGATATCCTGCTCTAAAGCCTTGCCAAAATACATATCATAATATATAATGTATTTGTAAGCTGTCAGAATAATTACTCGCTTACTGGAGTACACGTTTGCACCCCTAGTGCAGAGGTATTCATGATACTAACTAACTAATTTGTGAACTCCGGATTGATCCTATTCAGGAATTCGGCCAGCCACCTTCTCTGCGGGGAAAACAAGAACAATCCTCCCGCGCATGATCTTGTTTTGATTCAGAGTGTGCACGGAGAGGACGGGCTATTCACAGACGGGTCAATATTGAAAATCAATATGTCGTGTTCAATGTTGATATTGTGGCGGCCCGCCACAAATACATCAATGTATGGGAAACACTGCATACTCTAAAGAATGATGATCAGATCAGTGTTGAATTTCTCTCTGAGATCATTTTGAGTACTGAAGTAACGGAGGGGGAAATTAATGAAAAACGTCAACATCAAATGATTCCTCACATCTGCCCCCAACCCCTCTGAACAGGTGACAGGGAAGTTCCGTGGGGGCGTGAACCCTTTCACCAATGGCTGCGTGAAGAACATGTCACACATGCTCTGCAGCTCCCAGGCTCCCAGGTCAGTCTGCTGCCTGGCCCTCCGTTCCTCTTTAATGCTTGCTTTCTCTCTCTGTCACTCTACCCATTTCTCTGGTGTTCATTTCACACTTCCCCCCCCCGTTTTTGCCTACATGACATTGACAATGCATTAGACAGGGGCAGTGTGGTGGTAGTTGGGTGTGTGTGATCTGTACAATGCAGATGTCCATGTTTAATACATGTCTATTTGTCCCATCGTCAGGTACGTGGGCCGGTTGCGGGGCCCGCAGACAGTGGAAGTGCAGCCTCCATTTCTGAGACCGGCCCTCACCGAGGCCCAGCTGGAAGCCAAGGTTCTGGATAACGGAATTCAGAACGACAGGCACAGTACCCGGGTATTAATCTGTTTTATTTATATATATATATATATATATATATATATATATACTGTATATAAGTTCTTACTACTCTATCCAGGAGGAAAAACAAAGAAACAATTACAATATAAATGGAGGAACAGATTAATTGTGTGTCTGTGTGTGCGTCCCACCATCAGTCCAAGAGCAGTCTGGAGCAAATGGAGAGTCAGTCGGCAGACGCAGAGCCCCCACCTCCTCCGAAGCCTGAGCTCCGCTACCCCGGCCTGCCCCGTGCCGATACAGAAGGTGAGACACACCGGGACATGCACAGTGCATCACGTGATATTAAACAGTCTTGGCAAGTACTTTTCAGCGCATACCAATGTTAAGTGTTACTTTAATAACCAATAGGAGACCTTAGTATGAGGACAACAATATGCAGCATGCAGGTTCTGCGTGTTGCAGTGTGTGTGCAGCCCCAGCGTTGACAAGCTAGCTGCTTTGCAGCACTCCTCTGTTATTGGTGCAAAACGTCACTCGGTTGTTTACGTCAGAGGTACTTGACTTGCAAAAGACTATCAAAACTTGCAAAAGTTTTGCAAAAATGTTCCTGTAGGAAAAGAAAATAGATTGATGCTGCCTCGTAAACATTTACATTTACATTTAGGGCATTTAGCAGACGCTTTTATCCAAAGCGACTTACAAGTACTTAACTATTTCAGGGACATTCCCCCTGGAGCAACTCAGGGTTAAGTACCTTGCTCAGGAGTACAATGGTGGCAGACCCGGGGATCGAACCCATGACTCTCCGGTGCTCCGTCTGGAAGTACTGTTCCTTACCCACTAGGCTACCATCACCCTAAGTAGGCAGTAGACAGCCTCGCCATTACCACCCTCTGCAGGACTGTCCCATGACCCATCTATTCCTGCATTGCTATGCCATGTGTGAAAGGGCACAGAACGGCGCACAATGATCCAAAACAGAGCTGCATGTGTGACTAGTGAAAATCACTAGAGGTGCCTGAAAGGTTACCCCAGTAATTTATCAGGAGATATGTGTGAAAGAGCCTATACAAAGAGCAGCATTGTAATTCTCTGAGTATACTGACAGTATATAACAGTATTTTGCAACAGTATTTCTGTACTACACTGACTACTTGACTCTGACGCATGCATACCCAGGGAAACCTTGAACGGTGTTTGTTGTGATCTCTCCCATTGTGCAGAGAGCAGCCTGCTGACAGAGGCTCCTCCTACTCCATCGATGTACAAGTACCGGCCGGCCTATAGCAGCCCAACAAAGAACCACACTGCTCATGCACACCCCAACAAGGTACACACACACACACACACACCCTCACCCACACACAATCATCTGTGATGATTACACATGCATCTTAGAGTAGACATAGCTTCCTGTTAATGTTAACCATGCCCCGTTCCATGATGAGAGTCATTGCCAAAATTGCTATAATTAAGCTGCAATGTTGTATATTGTATTTCACACCACAACATTTGAATGTGCATACTAAATTATTTACAATTATCATTCCAATGATGATAATATGCTTATTGAACACTAACAATCCATAACTATTGTTTTTTATGTATTTTATCTGACTTTGCTGTCTTTTTAATCATTGCTACTTCTGATTTGCTGAATTTTTGCTACATGTGAGGGAATGATTGCATTCTGTTTGCACAATGAAGCTTGTGGAGCTTCTTTGCCATAGCTCATGATTAGCTGGTAGTTCTTGATTAGCTGGTAAAATAGCAGAAGTCCTCCAACACTGGGCTCATCTTTGTTTTGGAGACCGCCTCAGCAGTTCTAGATGTTAGCTCACAAATGTGGGCTTTGAGTTCTGCCATCCATATCCAAGATAATGTATGGTTAATGCAATACCCCTGTTTGTTTTGTTTTTTGTGTTTGTTTGTTTAAAACTTTGTATTGATCATTCAGTGGCCATCAATCTATCAGTAAGTCTAAGCTAGTGTCATCTTTGCGTGTGTGTGTGTCACCATTGGACTGTCTCTCTTTTCCCTCTCAGTGTGTTTGTGTGGGCCTATCCTTACCCCTGAGACGGCATTGACTGGAATGCGTAGTCGATACATGTGTTTCGTCTCTATCTATATCCTGTGGGTACGTGTGTGTGTTAAGACATGGTCTCCAGTATCTGGTGGTAGTGCTTGTTCAGTTGGTTGGTTCCTGGTCCCCTGGTGTGATGACGGAGCAGAACACGCCCAGCATCGAGCCCCACCCTCACACTCTCCACCTCGTCTGTTCCATTGTCTACCAAGCAAAATTCATTTTTTTCCCTTTCCTTTGTTGTTTGATTGAATTCGCTCTGTTATCCCAGCTATGTTATCTAGTCTGATGGTAACATTGCATCTCTGTTTTGTGTTTGTCTCCTTTTTCCTTTTTTCTCTCTCATCGTCATTGCTCCTGTGTGTTCAACGCCCCCCCCCCCCCGTCCTCTCTCTCTTTCTTTCTCTTTCTCTTCTGTCACCTCTCGCTCTTCTTCTGTCTGTCTCTCTCTTCTTCTCTGTCTCTCCTTCTTCTTCTTCTTCCTCTCTCTCTTGTGGTTGTGTCTCCTCCTCAGATGATGATGCGTGGGGAGAGTCTGGACACCCCCTCTCCCTCAATCCTCCAGTCCAGCCGCCAGCCCGGCTACCGCTCGGAGCCCAGCAGTCTAGATGGGGCCCCGGTGCAGGGGGGAGGTGTGGGCCCACGAGGAGGAGGAGGAGGAGGAGGAGGAGGAGGAGGCGGGGAAAGGGGCGAGGGCCCCGGAGGCCCTGTGGTTGGGGTGCATGTCGGGGGGGTGTCGGGAGGCATGTCGGGGTACTCCCTGGCCGGCCGCTCCTACACCTCGTACCCGTCTTCCCTGGTGCTGTCCACCGGGGGCTCCCATTCCTCCAGCATGCGCTCGGCACACACGGCGCACAATGCCCTCGCCACACTGCAGTCGGAGGGCACCACAGACACCAGCTACAAGAGCCTGGCCAATCAGACACCACGCAATGGCAGCCTGTCCTATGACAGCCTGCTGACGCCCTCCGAGAGCCCGGAGTTTGAGTCGGCGGCCCACGAGCTGTCGCCGCAGAAGCCCCCCCACACCGCCTTCCCCATGTCTGCTGGCACCGCGGGCTCGCCCCGCACGGCAGGGGCCGGGGTGCCGCTGCAGGGCTACACGTCGCCCTTCCTCTCGGCTCAGATTGCCCAGCAGAGGGAGGGGCAGCTGTTCCAGGGCTCCGCCTCTTTCTCCTCCCCCCACAGGGCTTACCTGCGTGCCGTCAGCCCGTCCCTTCCTTCCTCTGGCCTGCCCGAGTCCCACCACCTCCTCCAGCACAGCAAGGACTCCGCTCCCTGGTCACCCCGTGCATCCCCTCCCGGCTACTTCCCTTCGTCGCCCCCCTCCTCCTCCCCCAGGGCCCGCTCGCCGGAGCCGCCGGTCTCCCCCCCACCTCGCGGCCCCTCCCTCGGCAAGTCCCAGTCGTACGGGGCGGAGGCTGCGGCCCAGCATAAAGGCCGGCCGGCAGGGCCTGGGGGGCCAGGAGGAGGGCCAAGGGCTCCACAGTGAGTAGAGCACCGCCACCGCTTCCTTCTTGGTTTGTGTCAGCCCTCTTCTTCCTCCCAGCCCTCTTCTTCCTCCCAGCCCTCTTCTTCTTCCCAGATCTGTGTGAGTCTCCCTTGTTCTCTGTGCTTCTGACTCCGCCTCTGCTTGTTCAAAGTCTTGGTGTTTAGAAATGTGCCTGTGTACCATACACGTGTGCCTGTGGTGTTCATCCATTACGATCTAAGGGGCGTGTTTGTGGGAATGTGCATGGATTGGTTGTTAATTTGTATGAGTTAAGTGTTTGTGGGGATGTGCATGGATTGGTTGTTAATTTGTATGAGTTAAGTGGAAAGCCCTCCCGTCCTGTTTAATGTGGCAACCTCTGCTGCTGTCATTTGATTCCATAGTTAGTTCTGAGTCTTTATGAAGAATTATGAAGTGTTTTTGCCATTGAGCTGTAATGAGCATTGTGCCATTTGGCAATGTGGAGTCTATTAAAACAAAGTATCAGTTAGTTTAGTGTGTTTATGGGGTCAATTATACAAAGCATTGGTTTCTAGTCTTTTAAGAAGCTTTGCTCCTCCAGCATGCTGCTCTGTTCCTTCTCCTGCTGGCTCTTTCTTGCATTTACTTAAATACTTAATCATTGTATAATCTATACGATCATTGGCATCAAAGTATGCAAAGCATTTATTTGTGTTATTTTCTTAAGTTGAATCACTCACCGTAATCCTTTGTCCAATGTCTACCTCCTCAACCCCTCCCCGCCTACTTCCACTTCCCCACCCCTTTCCTGCTACCCAATCAGATCCACCTCTCGCCCAGGTTTGGCCAATCACGCAACATCCAAACCAGGGGGCGGGGTGAAGAAGGTAACTGGCGTCGGAGGGACCACCTACGAGATATCGGTTTGAGTGACAAAACTTCCTTCATCACACCAGGAAGGAAATGATGTCTAATGGATGACTCTACTTCTACCGTTCATTGGGAGATTATCCACTTCCACATCTTTCAAACCGGATCTTCGGTGTGTCCTGTTTGCCGGGGACCAACTAGGCTGGTACTTTGTTTCTTACATTCGTAATGCGGCTGGCCTTTCTTCTCTGCCAACATTACCTATTGGGGGAAAAAAACTGAAGCTCAAATGGAAGACTTGTTTTGCTTAAGCCACTCGGCGAGCCATAGAGATGGCACCACAGTACAATGATCCGGTACCGAACTTTGTGTAGAACATGAGTAGCTTCTCAATAATATGCTGTCTTTAGCACATGAAGAATTGCAATAGCTGTCCTTCCCCCTGAAAGAAAAATAGCCCTTTATCCTTTTAAAATGGAACTTGAAGAGGAAGGAGGGAACAACAAACGCCCATTCAAACCTCCACTGACTTCTCTTCCGTGGTCTGATTTGACCACACAACCCGCCAATCCAAGCTCAGAATTACTTAAGAGGTTGCAGTCAATGTCAACCTTTTGAATTGTCCTATCCCGAAAACAAAGTATAATTTTAGTTTTGTACATTTTTTTAAACCCATTGTTTTATAGCTGTATAAATGGGGTTAAACATGATTGGGTCAAATGGTCAGGTATTGGAAAAAGATTATTTTTAATGGTGTATAATTATTCCTGAAACGAGTTCAAATGTGTTGCCTGTTAAACTTGACGGCTGCATCAGCCAATCAAGAGCTTGCTCCGAAATGATCTTCATCCAAGAAAAGTCCCTTGATCCCTTGGCGGACAGTCGTAGTGGCAAAACAATTGAGTGATGTTTAAAAAGCCACAAAGAATTTCTGAATCATGATTGCAGCACAAATGTTTTTGTGGAATGTACGCTTGTAACATTTATGCTAAATACATTGTGCAAATTCTGTTTTTAGCCTTAAAATAGTCCTTTTTGGTGTTTCTGGGTTTTAGTTTTTATTTTTTTTTATTTTAGTTTTTATTCTTAAGGGGGTATACAACAGCATTCTGTCAATCAAGATGATAAAAGTAACTTTCAGCCAAATGGGTGCAGCGTTGGGAGGGGCTTATTTATTTAATTAGACAGAAAAGAAGTTCTGTTCAGTTCAAAACCAGCTGCTACTTGTCGCTAGATTTTGGTTTGCAAGTATTTGGCCATCTCTTTATTTTTACACATACATGGAGCAGGATAGACTGGTTACGGTTCAAATGGGTTTGGAACCATCAACTAAGATGGTCAATAATTGATCAATTGAGGTTTTAGGGGGGTGGAGTAGGGCCTGGAGCATTAAAAGTTTTTTCTCACCTCTACACCATTTATAACGATGCAAGTGCATTTTGTAATATTATTTTTTACAATTTCTGTTCTGTATTTTCTGGTATGTTTGTTTCAATTTAGATATTTAAAAAATATATGTACTTTCTTTTCAAAGGTACAGTTCACATTTCTGCCCATGAAAAGGTATAAAAAGCATTGGTCAGGGTGGATGTATGTCAAGTGTATCTGTGTAAATCAGTATTTAGTGTTTCTGAAAAGCTGGGTTTTTTGCGCAATGGAGAAAGATGTTTAGATTAGAATGTCTATACTTGGCTTGAATGTTGCACGTCGTTCAGCTTCGGTGTGGGGGAGGATGCACACAGGCCACCGTAGATTACTTTCTTCTCAGTG
>OOFB01036691.1:19374-31854 GCA_900323305.1 Trachyrincus murrayi
GGGGGGGGGGGGGGCGGGGGGGTGAGTCACGTCGTGCAGATGGATCCACTTCGTCACCACTCGACGACGCCCTCTCTCCCTCTCTCCTCCCTCCCTCTCTCCTTCCTCTGATGTAATCTTCTAGTGCAGCCCATACAGCAGAACCATTGATTAGCATCAGGACAAGTAGAGGAGAGGGAGAGAGACGGTATACAACAAAGTTAACACATCCATCAGCCCTCGGGGGCCGCTGTCGAGATAAAAACCAGTGGGAGGGGGCGGAGGGAATACTGATGGGACACGGGTCAGGACCTTTGCTCTCCTTTGAAGGCTCCGTTGGGTCGGATGCACGTGGGTCACCGCGGACGATGCTCTTGGATTTATAGGCTCTGGTGCATCTTAAAGGGCCTCTATTTTAACACCAGGTGGATAGATCGACCGACCAGCCTACCCGGTGGACTGGTTCGTCCTAGGACACGCCCACTTGTGATGTCACTAAGGGGTAGATTTTGAGATGGTGTGTAGTTGCTAATCGGCATGACACCTGGTGGTAAAATAGGGGCCCTTTAAGTGAGGTTAGTGTGGATTTATCTCAGAATGTTTGCCAAGAGTTTAATATGTCTTGAGGGCAAACGTTGAACCGAGAATCCGTTGGGAGTATTTGATTTGATTACACAACTTCAGCATGCAGTGACAAGATACAGTTTCTAGATATTTCCATCTGTGACCAATTAACTACAGCTGAAATGCCTTTTCTCCTGCCCCATCCATCCATCTATCCATCTTCGAGAAAAACAACTGCACACCAACAAGACCATAGACCCAGTGTGTTTTCAGATCTGTATTGTCTTATCACTCTGGTTTCAATCAGCACATTCCAGACCGCTGCAGCTAAATGTTTTCACAGTCGAGTTAGCGTTCACATGGGGATAGTGATGGAAGTAAAACCACTGTTCATATTCATATCTGCAGGGCTATCAAGTCAATCAAATTATGACTCCGTTGCAATACATTACGGTAGAGTATTTCACAATAAGCCGGGTGTCACCAGAAATGGTTTTGAAATTAAATGCAACAAAATAGTAAATACGACACGTGATGCCAGTAAAGTGACAACATGGTCTGAGATGTGTAACAGTGTTTTGCTGGAGAGAGGCGCCTCCACATGGTCCAGTGCGAGGCGATACCCTGAGAACCTGAACCTGAACCCTAACCCTTCAGGTAACAACCCTGTCAACTCAAACATACATACACGCCCACGTGAATACATACAAAACACGCCCACACACATACCCGTATACATTATGTACACACGTCACGCATACATACACATACGCACAGATGCATACATACATACTTCAAACATGCTTCATACCCACATACACTTCATACCCACATACATGTGCACTCATACATACACGTCTCACACACACACGCATGCACGCACACACAACACAAACACACACAGATAATAAATGGAGAAAAAGAAGAAAAAAAGTTTAAAAAAACACTCAAAAAGTAATAAACAAGAACACACACACACACACACACACACGCAAATGCTAACTCACACTCCATGCATAATGTGCCTCAGGGTTTTGTGTGTGTGTGTATGTGTGTGTGTGTGTGTGTGTGTGTAGATATATATATATATATATGTGTCTCTTCAGTCCTTCAGCTTGGCTTCCAGAAAGCTCTGTATCTTCTGGAGGTTCTCCTCCTGTTGACCCAGAGCCTCCAGTAGGACGCCCATGGGCGACTTCTTAAGCCCGGCTTCCTCCATCTTATTCTCCAGCTTGTTCTTCATGTTGCGGAGGCGAAGCGAAGCGTGTGTAAACACCACTGCAAGGCAAGGAGACAGATGCAGGCAAGGTGTCTCCTGTTAGGCGAATCGCTTCATCTGCCGCCAAAACTTCAAAACACTCAATAACAAAAATAGAAGAAAAGAAAAACCTAGAAGAGCGCCACACTTAAGTAACCTCCGCTTAGAGAAACCGAAATAGTCGGCGTTCCCTTATAAATGAGCTACGCTGCAATAAAAACATTTACTCAAATGTTTTGGTCATAACACTATTGCTTGTCTGCTTGTTATTTCCAATTGACAGATGATTTCAAATTATTTTCAAATACAAAGTATACTACAATACAGGCTGAGTATATACATTTGGAATCTAACATACTCCAGAAATAAGATGCAAATATTTAAAATGGTGCACAGCCAAAAGAGGGACTTGTGTGTATTTGCAGGGACCTCTTGGTGGTTTCTACTGTTAACTTACTGGCCAGAGGAAAAGTGATTCCTGACATGAAGACCATGACACCTCCCATCAGAGACATCAGCATGTAGCTGACCACCATGACGGCAACCACAAACGCCGCAGGGTTCTGCGTCTTGAAGTTATTTATGACCGCTTTATTCTCTCCGGCCCAGACCGAACCGATGAAGACCGCCGCCACCACGGCCATCCCCATGAACATCCCCACTGGGTTCAGAAGCCTGCAGGTGGACAACATATGGACGGGTCAAAAAGCCAACCGTCACTTCTGCCTCTCGACTGGAACAATGTTACCGTGGTGAATGGCACCACCTAGCGCCCTAATGCGATCAGTGCAACAACATGGCAACTAAGTCTATGATGATAAACAAATTACTACTGATGGTTATTGACTACATTTCCTGAATGAGCTAGCAAATATATGCCTGACCAATGATATCATATTATCAGTAGGCCTTCACGATGTAGTAGAATAGGTCTTTAATGTCCCAGAGGGGCAATTAGGATTGCAGACTATAGTTAGATATGAACCATGTAACAAGAATACATCCATAAAAGCAAGAAAAGAGAATCAATTTGCACACAAATGCACAATTACACATTTTCAATGTCCAGCAGCTGCACAAGTGTACACACTTGTAATGACACATGTTGTGTGTGTGTGTGTGTGTGTGTGTGTGTGTGTGTGTGTGTGTGTGTGTGTGTGTGTGTGTGTGTGTGTGTGTGTGTGTGTGTGAGAGAATGATAATGAATCATAACATGTAAACTAGGTCACGCTCAGTCATAGTCACATGTTGAGAGAAGTTTAGGAAATGCTGATGACAGTTCTTATTTTATCACTCATAGCAATTGATTTTGCTCCAGCCAGCTGGTGAACAGATGGATTTAGTTTTAAAGCATGAGAAATAGTGTATATCTTGTACACATGTATTCAGGGTCTATTCATCTAACACTTTGACACGTTTTGCTTTTAAATCAGCTTTACCTGACAGAAATGCTATTGACAGTTGGTGATAAGACTGATTAGTTTACAGTAGATGAGCTCGGCCTATCTCTTTCTGGACTCTTCACCCCCTCGGTGTAAAAGGGGGAAATGACGTCATCTCATGTGTTCACTATCAACAAAGCGCCAGCTGACTGGACGGAGCTTAGTTACCATGGTAACGAGATGTCATCCCTCTGCCGCGGAGCCAAAATATTAGGCTGCTACTTTTAGAAAGACGTGGAAGCAGATTTGGGAGTCTGCTAAACTAATTTAGCAGACTCTAAACTAACAAAACAGAGACCCCGCCCATAGGTCTCTTCCACTATGCAGGCCTGCATCAATTCGTTTAAAATAGCAATGCGATGCACTATCAATATACAGGTATACCATATACCTGTATTTTATCAAGTTGTGTGTGGTATTTGGATCACGTCAATATATTTTAACATTTTGCTACAAAAGAAAACCTACTGGGTACGTAGGTATTATGCTGTAGGCCTAATATCACACAACCAACATTTAAATGAAACACACCCAACCCGATACTGTGGTTTAGAGGCATTCACATGAACCTTTAAGCTCATGTGAATGTTGAATAAAAACAAACATTACATCCACCGCAGTCAACATCCGGAGGATGCCAAGTCATGGATGACAAGAGCTCCTCTCAAGCATTTCTTAATCACATGGACGCACAAAATAAAAAGAGTTTAACAAGTTAACATGTACAACTGAAACAAACAGTAATTACTAAAACACTTTGTGGCACGACACCTCGATCTACTTACCCAACTAAGAGGAAAACAACGATGGCCATTGCAATATAATTTGTTTGATAATAAAGAAGGTTGCTTATAACTCTGTTGTTCCATTTTGCCAGATCTTTGAAATCCGGTTTGGCAAACCTGTCCGAACCAGGAAAGAAGTCGTCCCACGGCCTCAGCGGAGTGACTTCCAGCGCTGCCATCTGGTTGCTGCTCTGGTTTGACAGCTACAGGACGCGGAGATAGACCATGGGGGGATCTCGCGAGAACCAAACAATTGTGTTTGAACTATATCCGGTTTAATACAACACAACACGACACAACGCGAGACTATTTCTCTGAAACCCCGCCCTGTTGTGACGAAGCGTGTATTTATTGGTCGACTGCCACAGTCCGTGGAAACACTTCCTGCAACGCTGCGAAGCAGGTGGCTGCAGAATGTTATGGACTAATGTTTGCATGGAGTCTGAGATCATCGCTTTCTGTTTTGTGGCCGTTGTTTGTCTTCCCGTGCGCAGGAAAGGGAGGTAAAGCATGCGGTAATATTGCACACGAACAGCTGTTGTTGTGTCGTGTCACGTGGTTTGCTGTCATTGCGTGGCTGATGCGTGACTTCCATGGTTGCTAAATGTGGAGGGCAGGATGGTAAGTACGCACACTCAACTGAACTACTACATCAGATCTCTTGTTTGTTTTTTTCGCGTAGATGTTGGGCAGAATAATTAGCCCTCTGCTGATCAGAAGACCGAGTATTATTTGGAGACGTTACTTAACCATGAAGTTGAATACCAGTGAATTTAAGTCCTTGCTGTCAGATGGATTGAACGGTGTAGCAGGTAAAACGTTTCCTTGGGAATGTCCCAATTCTAATCATTCTGCGATGAATACACCGAATGTCGTCAACACCAGCACCTAACCATCCATCTAATTGTGTGTTTGAATGTCTACTCCCAGGTCTATTTAAAAAGCACCAGTTTGAGTTGAGAATAGCCGGGGGTGCGGTCCGGGACCTGCTGTCGGGCAAGTGGCCGGAGGATGTGGACTTTGCCACCACGGCCACCCCGGAGGAGATGAAGCGCATGTTCAAGTCTGCGGGTATCAGGATGATCAATACGAAAGGGGAGAAGCACGGGACCATCACTGTCAGAGTAAGACTCTCGACCCTGATCCTCCTCGTCTAGTTGGGTGTGAAGAGCATGTTGAGCATTTTTTTGGTATTGGGGAGGTAGCAAAGCTCAATCAGAAGCATAATGAAAGTTTTACATTGGGAATTGAAAATAGAATTCCTGTATCACACAGTATGCAACACAGTAGTGTTTGTTGGTGTGATTATTATTGTCCACTACTATTAAAGGGCCCCTATTTTACCACCAGGTGTGAGTGTGATTAGCCATTAACAAGCAGTTTCTAAATTGTCATGTGACTAAAATTGACATAGTGACATCACAAATGGGCGTGTCCACCCAGATGTACAATGGATAGATAAGCCTTCCAATTGGTACAGTCCACTGGGTAGGCTGGTGTACTGATCTGTCCATCGTATCATACGCACTCACACCTGGTGGTAAAATAGGGGCCCTTTAAATAGCCCTGAACAATGTGACTTTCTTTGTGGATGTTTTGATGGAGCAGAAAGTTTTACCTTTGGAAGCAGTTTTCTAACTGTGGCTCGAGTGGTCGTCCGGCGTCACAGTGATGTCTGCTGTTCCGTTGGCAGCTTCACAATGAGAACTTTGAGGTGACCACTCTCCGGGTGGATGTCCAGACGGACGGACGGCACGCCGAGGTGGAGTTCACCACCGACTGGGAGAAGGACGCAGAGCGCCGAGACCTCACCATCAACTCCATGTTTTTAGGTATCTCACCAGCGGACCACTAAAATAATAACAATTATTATAAAATCATGCAAATAATAATTCAGCTAACCCCGTCTTCCTGATTCCTACTCTGCACTCTGTCCGGTTGTTGTTTTTTAGAAACTTGTTGAGTAAATGTAAAGGTAAAAAAACAATCTATTAATGCATATTATGAGTCATTTAGATATGTCGAGGCGTGTGCTTTCTAGTTTATTTATTTATGTTTTTCTGTAACACAAAATTTCACGGTACAATTTGTTCAAACGTTCTCCCACAGGGTTAGATGGAACCCTATACGACTATCACAATGGATATGAAGACCTGCAGAACCGCAAAGTCCGGTTTGTTGGCAACGCTGAACAAAGGATCCAGGAAGACTACTTGAGGATCCTACGCTACTTCAGGTAAAAAGGAAGTTTGTTGTGATATATTTAACCAGGTAGATCCATTACTGGTAGTATCAGCACGACGAAAAGTCTTAAATTTTTTTTCTAAATAATATTCGAGCATCTGTTGTCTTATGATGAATTTAATATAAATACTTGAATACCTAATAATATTATACCTATATGTCATGTAATGTAAATGGTGGTGGTCCTATCAAATATGTTTGTGTTCGAGTGTAGGGCCCATTTGAATAAGGGCTGCGTTTCATATCTTCCCTACTATGTTATAGCAGAACTTCTGATCCAGCAGTCCTACTATGTTACAGCAGAACTTCTGATCCAGCAGTCCTACTATGTTACAGCAGAACTTCTGATCCAGCAGTCCTACTATGTTATAGCAGAACTTTTGTGGGTAGACTGCACAGAGCCAGAAACCAAAAACTGAAGGGTCGGAGTTACACATCGTTTCATGTTTCATTCCGGAGATATTCTACCGAAGGGAAACTCATTCGCGTGAGTGGATGAAGCTTTCAGGAGGGGATTTTAATAAGTGTATTTCTACAGTGGCCAGTCTGCACGGTGTTGATTGGAAACCTTTACAGACACCTTTTTACAGTTCACTCCTGCTGGCAGAGCCACTTACGCGCTTCCAGATCCCCCGCCTCCAGCAACACGATTGGTCGAAAAACAAATATGAAGCGAAAGAAAGTGAAACGCCCCGTTCACCCAGATGTGAGATTGTCTGCCATCAGACTTTAGATATTAATCTAAAGTTTTATCCCCCCCCCTCACCCTGGTTGTCCTGTACTCCTCCCCCAGGTTCTATGGCAGAGTGGTGCTGGAGCCTGGGGACCACGAGCCTGAGACTCTGGACGCCATCAGGGACAACGCCTCTGGCCTCGCAGGCATCTCCGGAGAGAGGATCTGGGCGGAGCTGAAGAAGATGTTGGTGGGCAACCATGCCGATTACCTGCTGGAGCTCATGTATGACCTGGGACTGGCCCAGTACATGGGTAAGAGAGGAGGAGGAGGAGGAGGAGGAGGAGGAGGAGGAGCAGGGTGATTGGCTGCTGGTTGCCATGGTACACCCAGTACTTGTGGCTGTATGCATGCATTGCTGTGTTATTATGTTGTATTAGAACATGGTTGTTGTTGTTTCTCAGACGAGAAAACGAATGCCTTAGTCTCCATCCATAATGCCTTTTGCAAAGGGGAACATAAGCAAGAAACATGGATTATATTTAATTTAATAATTCTTATTAGAGTGAGTGGCAGCCATTAGCGAATAGCTATTAGTGTAAATTGATCACTTTTTATCGCATGATTTAATAAAGTACATCAACAGGGGTGGCAGAGTATAATAATCCTAACAAAAGTGAATAGACTACATGCAGTGTGGTGGTTCACGTTCCAGTTGCTCACACAAAGCACTCATGTGGCGCACCACCCAGGTTTACCACCAGATGGCAACATAGAGGCGATGAAACTCGTGTGGCAGAACGCCAAGGGCCATTCTCCCAAGCCTATGACAGTCCTGGCCGTGTTCTTCCGCCGGCTCGAGGAGGTGGACAAGATGGACCTGAGACTCAAGGTGTCCAAAGAGGAGAAGACTCTGGCTCAGTTCCTGGTGAAACACAGACGAGAGCTCCGCAAGTGTCCAGACAACCCGGACAGCCTCACCCCCTTCACAGACTTCATCATCGATGTGAGTCATCTCCTTGATGCCGATCCTCCCAGGAAGGCCACCATTACATTTGAGATTGCTTTAGGTCAAGTTATACGACTTCTGCGTTGAATAAGATGCTGGTACACAGTGGGTGTCTATAGCGGCGCTTACGTTTAAGGTTTCTCTGTCTGTGATTCTGCATGTAGACCGCCACACTGATATTACACCGCAAATACCGTGACGTCTCGCATGTTTTATCTTGGGTGATTTGCTCCCGTGTTGTTCGTTGCCAGCAGAAATTAACCCTGAAAATGTTGCAGGAAAGTCCTCAGTCCTTACTGCCTTCTGTTGCCCGACGTTTTGTGGTTATATTTAGAGCTACGGCAGAGGTCTCGGTGGGCTACGCAGGTGACATGGAGAGACCCAACGAGGCATAACACCTAAAACCTCAGTGTGAAAACCCCACGTTGTGAACGTTGCTTGAATGAGCTGTATCGGTAATGCTAAACGCGGCGCTAGCCAGGAGTTGACATCTCCCCATCTTCCCGCAGAGTCGCGAGCTGGACACCAAACTCAAGGTGCACGAGCTGCTGAAGTACCAGGGCGAGGCCCGGCTGCTGGCGGAGCTCGCCGCCTGGTGCGTCCCGCGCTTCCCCGTCAGCGGACACGACCTGAGGAGGATGGGCATCACCTCGGGCAAGGAGATCGGCGCCATGCTGCAGGAGCTCCGGCACGTGTGGAAGGAGAGTCGCTACCAGATGGACAAGGAGGAGCTGCTCGGCCACGTCAAGTGCTGAACCGCCGAGGGGATGTTTGGTGAGGGGGGGGGGGGTTGTGCACAGAAGGAGACTATCTTAACTGGGCCTTCGTTCACCGACTGCTGCTCCAAATCACCGTGTCCTCATTGGCCGGGAGACGGGTTTTTTTGTTTGCTTTGTTTTTCTCCATTTTTTAAATCTGCTTCCTTGAGTACATTTAAATGGTGTTTTGCTGGCAGCCTCACAGCTGCGACCATATGAGGAAGGTTTGTTATTGACAAAAGCAGTAGATTGCGCCCCATCTGTGTTATTGCGGAGCCATTTTAATGTATTTATTCATGGCTCTCGGAGAGTCATTGGGACAGAACACGATGGGCTGAAGATGATGACCAATCCACCAATCCTAATTTCTTTCTTTTTTGAAATGATGCTATAATGCTATTTCTATTGCTGTAATGGTATAATGCTTATCACTACATTTACTAGGTCCAAGAATTATACACACAACCATATAGTGGTTACATTTTATTTAATTGGATAACAAAAGCAATTTCATTTCTTTTTGAGGTATTTTTTGTTGTTGCATTTAATAAATATGCCGCATATATTTGCTATTGAACGTCTTGGTTTTAGTTTTGATTCACACACTCGGGTTGCTCCTCCTTCCTGGGTCGAGATAAGACTGCATCTGTAGATGTACACACACACACACACACACACACACACACACACACACACACACACACACACACACACACACACACACACACACACACACCGGGGCTTACATCCCACAAAGATCTGTAGGACTGTTGGATATCCATTAGCGAACAGGAGTCCACGACGTGCAAGTTGCATTTCTCCAACTAAAAGAATACAGGTGTCATGTTTTCTAAACGGTATAGCCCACAGACTTGACCCACACTTCTTTTTCCACGAGAGGAAACCATGTCCAGGCTCAGTCAAAATATGACCAACGTCAGTTTTGACGGTGGACTACCCGGGGACCAGCCGAGGGACGAGCGCTTGGCTGAAGTCGAGATAACCCTGCTGACCGTCATATTCATCAGCGCTGCGATCCTGAACGTCGGACTGCTGCTCATCCTGTGGAAGCGGAGGAAACAGTTGTCCCGAATGCGCATCTTCGTGTTCCACCTGTGCATCGCCGACTTGGTGGTGACGTTCTTCCAGGTGTGTCCGCAACTCGTGTGGGACATCACGGACCGCTTCATGGGTCCCGACATCGTGTGCCGCGTAGTCAAGTACCTACAGGTGGTCGGCATGTTCGCCTCCACCTACATGATCGTGGTGATGACCATCGACCGATACCAAGCCGTCTGCAAGCCCATGGTGAAGTTCCAAAGGCGCAGGGCGCGCTGGAACGTGCCCGTGTGCGTCACCTGGTGCGTCTCCCTCGTCGGCGGTCTGCCGCAGGTGTTCATCTTCTCCCGGGTGGAGATCGCCCCCGATGTGTTCGACTGCTGGGCGGACTTCGTCAAGCCGTGGGGACTGCGAGCCTACGTGACGTGGACCACGCTGGTGATCTTCGTGCTGCCCATCCTGACCGTGGTCGTGTGCCAAGTGCGCATTTGCCGCACGGTGCAGATGAACTTACACATGAAAACGCACCAGTCGGCGAAGCGCAGGGCGTCCGCGGCCAGCGCCGCGGCGTTGCCGTCGAGGGCGAGCGGCGTCGGAGGCGTGTCGAAGGCGAGGGTGAAGACGGTGAAGATGACCGTGGTGATCGTCCTCGCCTACATCGTGTGCTGGGCGCCCTTCTTCACCGTGCAGCTCTGGTCCGCGTGGGACTCGGAGGCGCCCACAGAGAGTGAGAATATAACGAATATAATATATAGTATAAAGTTTTTTTTTTTGTGTGTGGAAATATGAATGAACGTGGAGATATGGATAAAGGGGACGTGATGGTGGCACAGTGGTTATAGGGTGGTTTGACTCCTGGGTTCGAACCCCCAATATCCACAGTCTGCAGGACGCCCTGGCCCCTACCTGCTCGGTCGCTTTGGGTACAAGCATCTTCAGTGCTGAATGCTAAATTTGTTTGTCTGCATGTAATGTACTGTTTTAATGTTTCTGAAGTGAGGCCGAAAGCAAATTAACGGCCCAGGCTGGACAATAAAAGTCGTATTATATTATTTATCGGTCTAATATTGTACACATTCGGTTGTTTTGTTTCATTTTCATCTTGATATCTGCTTAACACGTTGTTGTTGTTGTTGTTGTTTTTTGTATTTCCTTCCAGCGGCGGCGTTCACGGTCCTGATGCTGCTGGCCAGCCTGAACAGCTGCGCCAACCCCTGCATCTACCTGCTGTTCAGCGGGAAGCTGGGCGCGCTCTGCTGGGGCGGCGCGCAGGCCGACTCGAAGGAGTCCGGCGTCCACGAGGACGCCACCATGGTCAGCTCCATGTACATCGGCTTCAAGAGTGTGTCCGAGGCCAGATAATAAACATACATAAACAATGGGGATTCAGTTGTATCGGACTACTCGGGATTTGGTGACGTTAACGCGTCAGGTGCGTCAGGTCAAGTCAAGTTCCAACCCAGCCGTCCATATTTGACCATTTGAACAATCTGTTCTGTGGGGGAGCTCAGCTGAGATGGAAGTGGGAGGCTAATAGTCCATGATGTACATAGTTAATAAACTAAACTATTGTTCGAAGTGAAATACGTGTTTTATTATACATTTTCTTTTGTTTGCATCTTTGGCTTTTTGGGTACAGACATATGATAAAGATTTCACTATTTCTATTTACATACCGTATAAAATGTAGGCCTATCCTATGTACAATAGACATTATGTATGATGTATCTGACATTGAGAGTGAACAATGTCTTTAGATTCGATAATTATCGTGATTGATCAACTGACAGGGGGGCGTTTTGAAAGAAAAGTGTTACATGGGAGTTGTGAGGGAGTTTAATGAATCACTGAACAATGCTCATTACTGAACCCACTCTAGACCTATACTAGAATTTCATGCATTTAGCCTACAAACAGAAAATGTATTTAAAAAAAAAGAAATGTATAAAAAATGCATAGAAAAAAAGACGTTACAGTTCAACTGACAAGTATGTTTTTAAGAAAAGTCGTCCTCAACAATATTGCGATTTCAACTGATTTAGCTATGGATGGTTCCATCAGAGAGTCATTCTGGAGCTGTTAGCCGTTATGTTTACCAGCAGACGGTGGCAGCTTCAGTCTTGACCATAACACAATACAACCCCCCAGCTTGAGACACACTTGGAAGAATTCTTAGATGTTATTACCTCTTTACAACATAAGGCACACACACACACACACACACACACACACACACACACACACACACGGACGCACAAATATATACAAATACTCAAAACATTGCACACACACGCATACACACGTGCATGCACGTGCACACACACACACACACACACACATACAACAATTCAACAACTTCAACAACAATTGCATGATAATGTCCAAGTGTATGTTCAGGTGTGTGTGTGTGTGTGTGTGTGTGTGTGTGTGTGTGTGTGCTGTTTGCGTAGCAAGGTCAATCAATGTTTAATTTGAATGCACCATGCAGAACTATACACTCAAGAGCCAAGAGGAGAACATCTTCCAAAATATACCACAAAATATACTTCAAATATATCCGCCCTCACACAAGTAATCTCACAAGTGTGTGTGTGTGTGTGTGTGTGTGTGTGTGTGTGTGTGTGTGTCTACTCATACCAATCCAATACTAATTGCCAGTCCCAACACTCACCCATGGAGACAGGACACAGTGAACATTGAAAGGAGGTT
>OOFB01036691.1:32418-48563 GCA_900323305.1 Trachyrincus murrayi
TACTCAAAACATTGCACACACACGCATACACACGTGCATGCACGTGCACACACACACACACACACACACATACAACAATTCAACAACTTCAACAACAATTGCATGATAATGTCCAAGTGTATGTTCAGGTGTGTGTGTGTGTGTGTGTGTCTACTCATACCAATCCAATACTAATTGCCAGTCCCAACACTCACCCATGGAGACAGGACACAGTGAACATTGAAAGGAGGTTGACTTAAAAGACCTTTTTTTAACCTGCAATCAAGCAGACTTCTATACTCTCATAGTGTCTCAGACATGACTCTCGGGTTGACTGAAGCTGCTCTGAAACTCCCTGCCTTGACAGCACACAGACACACACACGCACACACACACACACACGCACACGCACACACACACACACACACACACACGCACACGCACACGCACACACACACACACGCAGTGTTCAAGCTGTGACGGCGATTTAAACGTTGGAGGCAATGCCACGATCGGTAGGAGGATTTCAGTCGTGCGATGTTTAGACAGACAGTGTTTCGCTCGCGGGGAGGACTAGTGCAATATCGTGTTCTCTAGGCTGTGCAACGTGTTAAAATCGAACAACCTGCCGATGAACCTGCCGTTCATCTACTTTTCACGCTGGGTGAAAATGGCGTGCGGGATGTGGCTAATCACAATCACTTCGTACTCATCCAGGAGTCGGCTGAATAGAGTAGTAGGCCTGCTACTTCTGAGTGGTTAATTCGGTTCCGCTTTGCTGTTTGCTCCCATGGTGTTTGTTTTGTGATAGTGAAGGTGGGCGAGCAACCTGCGCGATGGATGGATAATAATATGGATGGATAATAACAAGACGTTTTAAGTGATTTGACCGCACATTAACCCCAATGCTGTAATTAAGCTGCCCTTTTACGAAAAATGCAAAACAGGTCAGAAACCCAAACGTAGGCGTGCGTAATTGTAATGGTGAACGACTCTTCTATTACAGTAATATCAACCACAATATCCAGCGTGGTGGAAAAGTTGTGATTTATTAGAGACTAGTCTTATTACTTGTTTTTAGAAAGTCACCACACTAGAGGTTGGTTGATTAATGTCGAGAAGGCCGAAGATAGACTTTAATCGACTTTAATGGCCTTGAATTAAGTCTTCCATTTAGGCTTACACCTCTCACGTAAACAGTTTGGATTATATATCTGTCCGATAATTCAGCAGTCGGGAGTAATTGATCTATTTACTGTTTTACTATGTAGTCATTTAGTGGTCGAACCCAGAACCTTTCGCCTGGGTGTCAAATAACCACTAGTCCTACTATCCTTCCCACCATCTTTAGACACTCACAATTTCAAATTATTTTGAACAAAAGCGATGGCGGCAGTGATTATTTTTAACAGGTTGGGGGTGCCAACCTTAAATGATATTGATTACACCGTTGGGGGGTGATCAATACAATGAATACACCCCCATTGTTCTTTGATTTGGCAATGTGTCACTCAGTGAGTTAATGTCTTGTAATGTCGGTTTGTCTCTGTAGGGGACAGGCTGTGTGTAGAGGCTTGGACTGTTTGACTCCCATCTGAAAGGTTCTGTCTGTAGCGTCCTAGAGTAAGATGCCTGGAACACCTTCTCTTATAATGTATCTGAATTCACTGTAAGTCCCTTCAGTTAAAAGCATGTGCATGTTAATGGGCCACTTGGAGGCACTCATTATTTGCATGTTGACTTTAAAAGCCATGCATTACATGGATAATGACAGAATGTCAGGTGTGTGGAGAGGTTTCATCTCCGTCTCCTGGTAAAAAGGCTTGTTTTCCCAGCAGATGATAGCTTTCCTGGCATTACCATATCAGCGCTAATCTGGAGTGACACGTGCCTGGTGTGTGTGTGTGTGTGTGTGTGTGTGTGTGTGTGTGTGTGTGTGTGTGTGTGTGTGTGTGTGTGTGTGTGTGTGTGTGTGTGTGTGTGTGTGTGTGTGTGTGTGTGTGTGTGTGTGTGTGTGTGTGTGTGTGTGTGTGTGTGTGTGTGTGTGTGTGTGTGTGTGTGTTGGTGTGTATGCGTGTGTGTGTGTGTGTGTGTGTATGCTTGTGCCTGTGTGCATCTATATGTGTAGGCACATGCATGCATGGGCACCTGAATGTTTGTGTAGCTTTCAAGCATTCACAGCTGTCACATGCAGGTCCACGACTAACTGACCAAGCGTCTGGAGGTGTGATGACGATGAGTGCTTACTTTCAGAACCTTACTTACTTTCAACCTCCATCTCCCATTCACTCTCGCCAGCCCAGATGTTAATGGAAACCAGCAGCAGCGTGTATGGACGCAGGACACACACAGAAAGGGCTTCCTACAGAGGCTAGGAGAGGAGAATCGAGGAGAGCCTGGCCAGGGTCATCTGTTGCTGAGAAGAACGTCTGAGCAGTAAACGTGTTGTTATGACAACAACCACAAAACATGTCGCTGTGGATACAGAAGCAAGTAGAGTAGCTTTACACAGCTCCATATGGGTGCTTTTCGCATGTATTTTATCTTACGAAAGGTCAAGGCTGTCGAAATATCTCAGCGTCTTCAACTGAGGTTTGTTATCCTTCTGAGGAGCATACAGGGCAAGCCTCTGCTCGTTGAAATGTTTTTACCAAACCGATTTGAGTCAACAGAACACAACGCAGTACTGCATACAATTAATCATGGCTTCATCTATCATCGCCAAAACCCACAGGAACCTGATGACTCGGACGACTGCCAACCGGACACCCAACACGTGCACCCAGACCCCTGGTCAGCACCTGCAAGAAATAGGAAAGATCATAACGATAATGAGAAGGCATGGTCATCATAGGATAAAGTAGCACCCAGCAAGACGACATCAGGAAAAAGTCAAGTTTATATAAACATGTCTGAGCAGAACTGAGAGAATTAATAATACAAATTAAGCACAAATTGAGCACCCGCTAGCGCGCTAACCATATGGACGATACGCCTCGTAGGGACCCCGGTTCGATTCCCGCCGGTGGTCCTACATGTCATCCCACTCTTCAACCCAATTTCCTGTCTCTGAAGCACAAATGACACCTTTGTGTTGGGTACGACTGCGTGGGCGTGTCTATGCCGCTGCTTGCATTTATGTTTCTGCGTTGGTCGCTCGACACTCACCGCCAAATGTCACTAATTCGGTGACATCTGCAGATCTTTGTAACGTGACGATGGTGTGTTGCACAAATGAACATGAACCACGAACCTACTCAGCTAGAGTCTATCGTGAGTGAACCCTACGGGAACGTAGCTGTGAGCTACAGTGACGGCCTCCGTGGGATATGCAGGACCCAGGCAGGGGAGCAGGGCTCTTCCTCGTCCGGGTCCCTGGCCTCATAAGGGGAGTCAACGTGTCTGTTACGTGGCCTCGGCGTGTCGAGAGACCCGTTGAAGAAAGCATCATGAGAGTTTTCTCAGTAAGACTCTGAGATTCTTCCATCTATCGGTAACTCTAAGCCACTCTCTGGAACACTCCATTTTGAAGCAGTCTGATTCCACGTCTCCACCACCCCCCCCCGCCCCCCTTATCTGCTGCTCCATCAGAAGAATCAATCAAACATTGACTCAAGTGCCATCCATTCTATGGTTCCCTGCAACATGATTCCTGATGATGGAAAAGGACTTCTTCTGCTGAAACTACTTACAAAGAAACCAGCACTCGGGGGTCGGAGGGCGATGTTGTGATGAAGATTGCATATAATAACGGTGCTTGAAATGGTTTGCTCTGAAAGAACAGAGCACGTTTCAGCAGAACGAAACAGCAAAGTGAAAACATAGAAACCACTGCAAAGCCACGGAATTGGTCTCCCGCCAATTCTTGGTGAGACGCTTGACTGATTAGTCATTGTGGAGTGTGTGTTGTTGGTGGCTGGTTTAAGCAGCCTCACCTGGTCGGAGTTAGACTGATTAGACTCTGGGACTGGGTGAGGCTGCACACCTGTGGGGCATTGGCCAATCAGGCCCACAGGTTAAACCAGCCACCAGCAAACACACTCAGGAGGAGCTCCAGCATGTACCACCTGCTCTGTTGTTCAGACTACCACAACCTAACAATAAACCGGTTTACTCATCCACTGCCTGTGTCCTGCTGTGGGAGAAGCCCTGGGAAAGCTATTGGAGATGGCATGTGGCAGGGGGAAACTGCCACAGTCATTCAGCATCTAATCTAGAGCCTGGGCTGAATGGACAGGCTAAGATGTCCGTCTCAATGTTGTGCGTCCCCCATCGCCTTGGAGCCTACTGTTGCCGGCCACATGTGGCCAAGGTAACCTATAGCGGTGAGCAAAGAAATCACTGACCACAATCTAATGAAGTGGTCTGGCCTTTGGGTTGTCTCCTATGGATAGAAGCCTATGCTAGCCCTATACGTAGAGCCATGTCTCCCTCCATAAGAACAATCTGTGTGTGTATGTGTGTGCGCGTGCGTGCGTGTGTGTGCATGCGAGTGTGTGTTTTGGATATTGTGAGATTTGTATATTCTGCACTAATTCTTTGTATAATAACTGTTGATACGCATATTTATATTATGCACTTGCACTTGTATTTTCATTGTATTGTTACTTTATGTAAAGCACATTGTGTTGCCCTGTGTATGAAATGTGCTGTATACATAAAGCTTGACTGGACTTGACTACAGTGTAAATCTACTACCTTTTTGAGGGTCAAGTAAGTAAAGTCAAGTAAGACTGTTTTCTTCTGCTTACACGCCATTAGATCAGGAACATCAGCTCTCTCTCTCTGCGATCATCTTCTCAACAAACCTGGAGTACCATAAGTATCCACGCAGATGAATAATTCAGCAGAGAGAGAGAGCGATGCCAGATAGATCAATTCAAAATGGAAATCATATTCAGGGTGCGGGCGTGTGTCTGGCCCAGAATACCCGGCCAGCACATGGTTCAGGGACACAGTAGCACAAAACGTGCCCGACCAGCACTGGAGTTTATTTATGTATATTATATTATATTATTTATTCAAGGTGTATTTGCCAGGGACATTACACATCAATGATGTTTAATTGATCAACACTTCAATGTAAATGTGTCAGAGTTAGCCAAGAGGCTAATTTGCATCTGTAGTCCCCGGGCAGGTCAACAGCATAGCAATTACAAAAAAGTTTAAAAAAACAAACAGTATATTATGTTAGGACAGCATTAAAAATAATCAGTGAATGTGATGAGTGTGTGTGAGCAGTGCTGGTGGTGTGTTAACTTCTACAATTTTCTATAACCAATGGAAGACCTTAATAAACATCAGAATTCCCTCAGTGCTGGGCTATTAAAGTCCTTGAAGGTGATGCTGAGGGTTAGTCCTCACTCCTTACTTCTCCAGAACCGCCTCTACGAAATTGGCACATGGCCAGGAGACTTTCAAAGCGTTTAGGATTTAATTGCCAAGGGTTTAAACGCTACTGGATACATAATAAAGCTTGTCATCCTACTGGCTCCCAGATCCTCGCTAACTCGAGAGTGAACATTTTGAATGAATCACGCCTTTTGTATTCCTTTGACTGGGGAAAAGAATCTTTAAAAGCAATCATTGGATCATGGACTGTATAAAAGAGGCTTCAACGCTTGGCTGTTGAAGTTGCTGCAGTGTCACAGTGAATACTGATTTACAACAGGGACGCTGTGGATATTAGGTGTATTATATTACAGCAAGGGTTCACCTGACAGGATTCTGAAATTGAAATGATCTCCTTTCTTTCTTTCTGATTGACTGTTATTAACCATTTAGGAGACACCTTTATCCAAAACAATTTACAGTGGAATGTTAACTAAAGAGCGGGTTGGGGTTAGGCATCGTGTTTAAGGACAGACCTTTCTTCTGCTGTTGCTGTTGAGTTATAGACCAAAGTTTTTCTAACCAGCATCGATCAATGAATCTTAGAACGCCTTAAATCAATCGTGTCTGTCTGATCTAATGGTTTTCAGGTCAACGTCACAAAGTCACCTGATAAAACCAATACGCCATCAGCACAGCATAGGCAGGTAAGAAATGCAAACCACCACCTTATCTGCCACACAATATACTTTTAAAAGAGATACCCATGGTAAGGTATTGATATACAGCACAGATATACAACACTTTGTTTTACAGAAAGGTGGGAATCGTAAAGATAGCTTTATATCCAGTCATGGTAAAAGAAAAGTTGTAAAAGAAAAATTGTAACGTATTTTCTGTGTATTCCCATCTCCCTCTACCAGGGAGTAGCCTCTTATAATAAGTGATGACCTTTCAATGTAGCTAGTAAGTGAAGACCTTTCGAAGCTTTTGATGGATACGCTTTTTGTCGTGGGTGAAAATGTCTAAATGAAATAATGCAAATACATCCTTCAAGGTTAATTTGGAGAAACACATTTCGGAGAAACAGGTGCTCACTTACAGACAAACAGAAAAAAATAAATGCCATCCATGGATACAACATACAATATATGGAGGACATATGGAAGGCTGGTTGTGACAAATTGAATATAGGCCTGCATCGCTTAAGAATAGACATGAATTCAAGAGATAACCACAACATATAATTTTATGTATCATTTTTCATGTAGGCCTATGTGTCATGTACCAGTATGTAACTATATGTGTGGCACAATATTGCTATTGGAGCTGTCTGGTATGAGTATGCACTCATGAAAAACATCGTTACAGCATTAGGAATGACTTTAGTCTACATATTATCGATGAGTCCATAATATGTTAAATAAATTAATAAATAACTGCCAGTAGGCTAGCCTACCCATTATGTTCACTTCATTAGGCCTATACTTTGTGAAAATAGGCTTATTTAGGCCTGCATGTTTTACAAATACAGAAGAATAAGCTCTTCTACACAGCTATCATTGCCAAGACTGTCTAATAGTTTGAAACCGATTTTGTAGCTGTTAGCACTGTGTTAGCACTGTGTTAGCACTGTGGTGATCATGGAGGTCATAGGTGATGTTACCATGTGACGGTTCACCTGTGGAGGCAGCAGGTAGGAGGATACATGATGGTGGTCATGGAGTCAGACCTCACTCTGTGAGGTCTGACTCAATATACAAATCCTGAAGCGCCCATAGAACCAACACGTCCAATCAATTTTAATATCTTAATATATTTAATGTAACACTAGTTATTGGGCGTGGTCAGACACTGTCTCTGAGAAGTGCTGAGCATGCTGGATTCGTGTCTATACTCCACGATTTGGATGTAGTGTGCCTGTCTACAGAGCAGCTGTTGAAACTGCACACACTGTCAGTGTCTTCGCAACAAGAAAAGGAAATTAATTACATTATTCTTAATTTGTATCGTCGTGATTCCTCCAGAAAAAAAGGTTAATTGCCTTGTTGGACTGCTTGGACTTACTCACTTACTTTTCAAAAAATTACTTTTTAACCAAGTAATTAATTCTGGTAAGTTGTTTCATTAGGAGAAATACTCAATGTGTCAATATGTCTTTCACTACTATACTTTATGGGTGAACTGAGTCGAAGTTCATTAAAGAGTGAAACGAGGAAGAGTGGGCGTTCACTAACTCGACCAGGTGGTGATTGACGTCGAGTCCAGGTGGTGATTGACGTCGAGTCCAGGTGGTGATTGACGTCGAGTCCAGGTGGTGATTGACGTCGAGTCCAGGTGGTGATTGACGTCGAGTAACATTTAGAGAATCGTGTTACATTGTTCGCTGTTCTCAAATGAATCTTCATATATTTGTATTATAGCTTAGCATTTCAAAACGTTTCATGGCACAAATGTTCTGTTTCCCGTTTGGAACAGGCACAGCGACCTCTAGTGGGAAGGTGCTCTCATTGACCAATGACGTCTTCTTCTTCTTCTTCTTCTTCTTCTTCTTCTTCTACTTCTTCTTAAATACAAAGAAACTGACAAACACAAGAGTGACAAAACAAAGTCCAACACTAAAGTAGGCTATTAATAACAGCGTAGTGTGGGCTAGGTTGACCTACAATCGTAGGTCGTTCTGAAACGTTTTGCAGGGTGATGACATTGGTTGTAACTTTATATTCCTGCAATATAAACTGTCCAGAAGATGTCAGTGCTGCTACGGAAATGAAATGCATTCTAGGTCTGCTTGCATTGTGGATCAAATGTGTCTTAATTCACACGCTATTCATATAAAGTCCATCACATTTGTTTTTGTATAGAATTTGACTGCAGTTGAATTACAATAGAATAAACTGATTTTTGGGAGGTAGAAAGACGACCAGAGGAATGATTGATGTCGTTGAAACACCCGTAACCCAGGAACAGGGGGTTTAATAGGCTTTGGGGGGAGTCCTGTGTTATTGAGAAACGTGTTCACTATGTGAACCCATGCTTTCCAATACTCCAGTTATAAACTCCCAAGTATAGCGAGGGGAATAGGACCAAATTGTCTGATATTGCGGTAACACAGTTTATCCGACACAGTCAGACAGTGACAGATTGTGTAATGCTGTTGTTAGATGACAGGCAGTATATAAGTGTATAAAGAAAATATCAATGTTGGACTCCCAGACCATATTTTTGGAGAGGGGTTTTTATCTCGGGAAAGGTTCTAAATATCACAGTCTTTTGTTGCCATTTGAGATTTTGAAAAAAGCGATGACCATTTATTTATTTATTTACGTTTAGACTCATCTGAATAGTTTTCCTTAAGAGGGAACTGGCCTTTGAGTTGGCCTTGATGAGTCTCTCTCTCTCTCTCTCTCTCTCTCTCTCTCTCTCTCTCTCTCTCTCTTTCTTCTGAACTGGTATCTCTCTTCCATCGGGCGAGGGTTGGTTGTCACCCCTTCAAGGTCACACACTGGCTGTCAATAATACGTCAACACAATATGGTTCGCCACTTTGTCAGCACACTCAGACAGCAGTGTTTCTTTTATCAGATTTAGACCCAGCTGTCATCATGGACCCTCCATAGCACAGCGTAGAATGAAGGAGGTTTTAAGCTAAACCTTCCCGTATGATTTTGTTTTCCTACTTACTTTGTTGTAACTTTTATTAGAATCGTTGAAAACACCATTCATAAAACATGCACCTGGAATTGTGTGCAAAATACAGACAAATGTAATTACATATTGTAAGATGAAATTGGCCCTTCAGCTTCTGCAGCTGGCAGGGTCACACAGTTAAAGTGTCCATTATCTATTCCTGATCATTACCTTCTTTGATGTCTGTGGCTGTGTAAATGATTTATTCCAGATTACCTTCTCATTTGGTTTCTGTGACTGTGTAAATTATCTAGAAAGATTGTGTTTCTTCCATATTGTTTTCTGTGGTCGACTATAGGATTGCTGTGGTAAAATACAGTCACACAAGTTTAGGATTACACGCAATAAACACCAACTGTTTAGAACGTGAGCAAATCACAAGGAACAACACTGACGTCTGAACCGTGATGTTCCAGGTGATAGTCCAAGATAATTGCACGGTTGGTGTTTCGCGAGACAGAATCCCCAGGCAGGAATCTGGCCATTGAGATTCAGGGTAATGGTGAATCCTTGTCACCACAGATGCTCTCCTCACCTCTGTCGACCCCTGCAGGCTTCTATCCTGCAGCAGAGCACTCGTGAAGCTTCTCATATGACTTTTTAGTCATATGAGTTTGTGTGCATGTATGTTTGTGTGTGTGTGTGTGTGTGTGTGTGTCTAGGTGTGCGTTGTATGCTTGTGTGCATATGTTTGTCTGACTAGGCGTGTGTGCATGTTTGTGTTTTTCAACTGGAACCATTTTATTAATTCTCGTTGTCTCCCTCCAATGCATCCCTCCACCGCCTGGCCATTACGCTGCAACATCTGCCCCGTGGCAAGCAGGCGGCTGACCTTTAGTGAATGTCACTCTTGATGTGTTTTCTACCTGCCAGAGGAGCTGCTGATTGGCTGAGTCCTCGGCTCTCTGGTGTCCCCGTCCGGCCGTCGCTCACCGACCGACCAAACCGCCCGTCGCCGGAGCAGTTGGCCAGGCCGCCGTGTTTCCTGAGCGACCTGCTCCTGCCCACTTTGAGAATGACATCCTCACAGTAAACAAAAGGTAAAGGGAAAGATCTGCCACACGTCCTCGTAAAGCAGCCGTCATGCAACGGCTTTCTATGAGAACGACGGTTATATGTCGTATGTCCTCATAATGCAATGCAAGTATAGGAAGCTCTGCCACATGTCCTCATAAAGCAGCAGGTATATAAGAATGACAGTTGTCTGTGATGCGGCCTTGTAGTGCAATGCAACATGTATAAGAATGACAGTTATGTGGCGTACAACGTCCTCATGTAGGATTGACCTGCCACATGTCCTCATAATGCATGTAGGATTGACCTGCCACATGTCCTCATAATGCATGTAGGATTGACCTGCCACATGTCCTCATAATGCATGTAGGATTGACCTGCCACATGTCCTCATAATGCATGTAGGAATGACCTGCCAAACATCCTCAGAATGCGGCAGGTAGAACAATGACGTTTGTCTGTCTGAAGTCCTTGTAATGCAGGTAGAATTTCCTGCTACACAACCTCATAAAGCAGGTGTAAGAATGACAGGTATTCGTTGCTCGTCCTCATAGGGCCTAAAGATCCTTGCTGAGCTTCAAATAGTGTGATGCTGCTGGTAAATGAATGAAAACCATGCTTGCCTATTACTCACCAACTGAATGCATCTATATGTGACACTTATTGGCTGTTATGGGAATCATACACGAGCAGGTTATTCAGAAAACAAGGTGTAAAAAGTTATATTTTAAAAGTTAAAAAATGTCAGCCAAGGACAGCTTATAAAACCCAAAAAAGAATTAGGAAGCAAAAGGATGAAGAGGAGGACGTTTTTAAGTCATGGAAAAGTATGAAACGGATTATGGTTTGACGGTGGTGGTGGTGAAGCTTAAATGAGAAAAAACTCAACAGTGAAATTTAAAAGCTACGTCTACATTGCTGTGAGTGTGTTAGCAAACACCTCTATAAATGGATGTGTAATTATAGAGGTGCTTGCATTGCAAACAGCTTTTTTAGAGGTTGTATCAGTGATATGTTTCACTGCTTCAAACCGCAAAGATGCTTGAATGTTTTGAGCTGGGATTTGAAGAGTTTTTCAAGTTGAGACATCAGACACTTCAACATTACGTAAAAAAAAGCTCCTGGGAATAGCAGAAAAAGCAGACAGTCCAGCTTTGGAAGGCAAAAAGTGGAGACATATTTTGTCAGTGTTGAAACTGTTTGTTTGCTCATAGTTGGCGGTATTCCATTATGGATGGAGCGCAGACATTTAAAAACTGACAACAAAGGATGGAAAGACGGTAGGATGAAGAAATCTTTGTGCTCTTGAAGTTCTAAGGAAATGTATGAATTGTCTCTGTATTGGAATAACCCATGTGATAAGTTCACACAGAGGCCTCAGATGAAACATGGCCTTCAAATTAAAACGGATCCAACGATAAAAAGATAACATACATTAAAATCCATATAAGAAAACAGAGCATATGCCATGCAGGAGGGAGGCCATTATGTCAGGGGTTGTTAGCGTGGAGAAGGGGTGAATGATACTGAAATTGTCAGCTCTGTGCTTACTGTCACCCTAGCAGAGAGTGTGATTGTGAGAGTGACATGAAGCCTCCCTCCTTGTCTGTCATCTCCTTATCAGATATCCCGTCCCTGTAAGTCCATTACTACTACGGGCTTTTATAACGAGCGGATGGATCAGATATGAAGGACCGCTCGCTCTCCAGTGATTACATGAAGTAGTCTCTCGCGAGTGAACAGGCCTACCACCATCCAGACCCAATTACCACTCGACTATCTTGGGGGAAGAGAGAAAATCGGTCTCGGGGGGACGGGGCATATTAAGGTGGTCATTTGTATTCTAGATGTGCTCATGATGAGGGCCATTTGCGGTAATCTGGCTGTATATTAATAACGTGGAATAAAGGGCTCCATAATTTATCTGCCAAAAAAAACCTCTAGTTCTCGGTGGCTTCAAGCCGCCAGTGCGATACAATCCGCTAGTGCGCTACAAGCAGTCGCCTCGTAGCGGTCCGGGTTCGATTCCGACCTGTGGTCCTCCTTTGCTGCATCTCATTCCCTCTCTTCTTCAACCCACATACCTGTCTCTCTTCATTGCCCCGTCCATAAAGTCACACAGCACATACAATAATATCTTTCACTCTATATATATACTGTATGTGTATATGTGTGTGTGTATATATATATATATATATATATATATGAATCTGCAGATCTGTGCAGAGTGTGGAGGATATGCTGGTTGTCTCAGTGTTGCTGGGAGACAGTAGAGGAAGTGAGATGGAGAGGAAACATGGAGGAAGACTGAGACAGGCAGACTGACCAGACCAGTCGGTAGATCCATTATTCTGGGTTCGGCTGGGCAGGCGGCACTTACGGACCGTAATAAGTAAATCGTAGTAAGTTTTTGAACGATAATGATTGTTTCTAGCGGTTATTAATTAAAAGAGATGCATGTTAGGTGCATTGCATTGACATGTAATGGTATGGTAACTAAAAGTAGCCTAATGGTAAACCTAAAGCCCCTGGGTGGCACTAAAGACTCTGGGTGGCACTAAAGTCTCCATTTCATTGGTCGAGACTTGAATGAGTGATGGTACTGATAGCTACTTAATTCTGCACTACATGCAAAACATATTGCATAATTCTGTTTTTGAATGTTGTTAAATTGTTCTTCTGTATTTACTGTCCCAGCATTAGAACCCAGCCTACAGGATTCTAAAAGAAAAGAGAACAGACCAAACGCTCTGCGTCTCATTTGGCTTAGGAGTCTTTGGGTCTTTTTTCTTTAACTAGCGAAATCACTCTTGGGTGAACACGGATATTCTCTGTGGTCCTGGTGAACCTCCGCCTCCTGTCTTCTATATTGAGTTGTAGGGGTGGAGGAGGCAGCCCGGGACATGGCCTTCGAGCTCTTATTACGGCGTATTTGCACCACCACTGGCATCCATCACGCGGCTACATCCCTTCCCCGAGGCTGCGGGGCTTGGCTGGACATCACGTCCGGAAAATAAGTTGTGGGCGAGAGAGAGAAAGATAAGAAAAGGGATTTATCTGGTTTGCGGTTTTAACAAACAAGGGAATCTCTTGAGTCGGAAGCCCTTTGTTTCACATGGGATTAAAGTACGCTGGCCACCGTCCACATGTTGTAAATCTGGTCCGAGAAGGATCGTCAAATTCTAATCATTTCCATGCGGTACACCGACGCTAGAAACATTATCAGCCGGCCAGTGTGCAAGGACAACGGAATAACAGTCAATCCATTCTGTTTTGGAAGATTAGCTGAGAATCAGCTTCCCCTGCTGCAGACCGAGTCACAGATACCTCCTGCATGGGCCTGCATGGGATTGCTGGGTTCTGGAGGAATTGGTTTGGAGAAGCAACTTACATAGCCCTGAGGAAGGGGGGGGGGGCTTGTGGGGGCCTGAGGTTAGGCGCTGAGAGACGGCGATAAGCATTATCTGATGGAGATGATGAAGACGAGGGTGGAGATGATGGCCAATGTAGGGGTGGGGAGGAGGTGATTCCTGGCGGAGCACACCATGTTATGTGTGTCTTGTGGAGAGCAGGGCTAATCTGATTAGCGCTCCCGCGGGGTGGGGTATCACAGATCTACGTGACTCATGCTGAGGGCTTCCAGTCGGGGCGCACGTGGTTTGTAGTTGGGGGTTGGTTGTTGTTGTTGTTGTTTTTGAACCAAATCCCACCCACAGAATCTAATTGTGCCTCTTAATTGCCATAACGACTGATAAAAATAAATGTGAGCCTGTTGCAATTAAACTGTTTATTTTGCGCCCAACCACATTGACCATGAAGAGGCAAATCCACCTCATCATAATAACAACAACAACAACAATAATAAAAACCACAACAACAAGCGCTGTGTAGAAGAGCATGTTAAGTGTGCAAGCATGAGACAACCATCTGGCCTACTTTAATTCTTAATTCTCACAACCTGTTCCTCCCGTCCTGGCAGCCACGTAAAACACACAAAATGTAGTTACGTATGACATGATCTGTCAGCAGCCATATGTTCGGCTGTTGACAGAAAACGCATTGTATACAAAGTTCTAGAAGTTTCCCTGAGCGCATACCTTCCCGCGGAGAAGGAGCGCAGAATCCCAGGCTGACTGGGTGAGACGGGGTGACACCACAGGAGGAGGAGGGGTATCAACAACATTTTCTTTAAAAAAACGAACAAGAAAACATCTTCACAGGGTCTAGAACATCCTGTTAGGCACAGGAACCCGCAAAGAGTGGCTGACTTTGTTGTTCCCGAACGTCGCTCCACTTCCTGTGGCTGACAGGCTGTCTGCCTTTCATTCCGTGACTCGTCACTCAGAGCACGAGTCTCTCTCGCTCTCTGTGTTTCTTTCGTTTCTTTTGAGGGTTGAGCTGCAGTGGTGAGCTGCCAGGGACTCTCACACGCAGCGAGTAAACAATAATCAAAATAGAAACGCATGTAAATAAGCCTGGCGTTGGGGTGTTTTTGTGTTACGCAATAGGGGATGAGCGGGTGTATTTTGTCGCCTTTTTAAGGGAAAAAACGGAAGGTCTCCGAGTATTTCTCCAACTAGCTTGAATCCCGTATTCGTTATTCATACGTTTGTGTTGTGTGGATGTGCGTTATTCTACATCTGTCTATCGGTCATTATGACTATTAACTATTAACTTATATGCGATGTATGCTGAAGATGTTTTTGTAAAAATGCATGAGGTTTAAAAACTTTAAAAACGATATAGGTTAATACGATAGTGTTTCATCTTAAAGGGTACAGAGAACCTTCATACTGTTCCTAATTGGTCACCCTTCTCTGTTCTCTAGAAAGCCACTTTGCAAATGTAACAAAATCAGGGAACGATAACGACAACTTTGTTGTAATCCAACATGGAAATCATAACCTGGCCTGTGAAAGCAGCACATCTCCTGCGAGTGTCTCCATGATATATAGAAGTAAGTAGCTGTTCCTGCAGGACCTAAACTGCTGTCCGCTTTGGCGATAAATAGAGCATGTGCTCAGCTGTGAAGCTGACAGTCACAGCAGCAGGCACAACTTACTTGAAACTGCACTTTTTTTTGGGGCTTTGTCAGAGTCGCTGTTGCCAGGCGGAATATTCATCAGCGTGCCTCAGATCCGAAAGCTCTTTTGACGGGGCCTGTGGCGGATGCACGGCGCCGCTATGCTTAAAAGAAAAGGTCTATCATTAGAAATTCACCAGACTGCACCCCAAAAACTTGCGGCTTCAAATCGCATTAGATCCCAGCACGGCAGAATCAACTGCCATCGATGCTCATCCTGGCATAGCTTACTCGCTAGCAGTAGCCCGGTACACTGCACTGCGTTCAGCGGAACTACACCATTACTACAGTTATCACGTACCCTCAGGAAACACACGAGGGCCGCGTGCCGAGGAAGTTGTTGTGCTCCCGTCTTGTCTTGTTTCCCTGCTCAAGGTCGGTAGAACACAGACCTGCATAATGTTGATGCCGGTGAGTGATAGGCGCTGGTGATTAAGCCCCAAAGCGGTTGGTAACCGACGGCAGGGAGGCGGGAAAACAGATTAGCTCGTCGAGACGCGTAGCGGTTGAAGACGAAAAACAATTAAGAAGTTAGGTTCATGTACAGTACGTCAGGCGCTTACACTGTCTAGTGCACTGTGTAGCACGCGCACGCACACGCACACGCACACACGCACACGCACACGCACACACGCACACACGCACGCACGCACGCACGCACACACACACACAGAGACACACACACACGCACACACACACACACGCACACACACACACGGGCACGCAGACACACACACACGCACGCACGCACGCACGCACACGGGCACGCAGACACACACACACACACCCACCCGCGCACACACACACACACACACACACACACACGCACACACCCACGCACACACGCACACACACACACACACGCACGCACGCACGCACGCACGCACGCACGCACACGGGCACGCAGACACACGCACGCACGCACGCACGCACGCACGCACGCACGCACACGGGCACGCAGACACACACACATGACCTGTCTTTGTACTGTCTAACCCCTACCTGCTCCTTAATGACCTGTCTCTGTACTGTCTAACCCCTACCTGCTC
>OOFB01036695.1:5780-23986 GCA_900323305.1 Trachyrincus murrayi
CACACACACACACACACACACACACACACACACACACACACACACACACACACACACACACACACACACACACACACACACACACACACACAAAAACACCCACACTCCCCCCCCCCACACCCCCCCCCCCCCCCCCCCCCCCCCCCCGACAGTTGTGAGATGCTCAGTCCCCCTCGGATCAAGTACGCGCTTCAACTTCTCATGTATACCTTATGTAATGAATGGCAATTGAGGGCCTCTTGAGGGTCTGCTGGCCACTGCTTGCACCCAATGGGAATGGAGGAAGGAGGTTGATGAGCTGCACCTGACCAACCGTAGCCACTGAGGTGTCTTTACCTGCTGCGCTCGACTTGGCAGCCCGACTGTTTCCTCGGCTGTTTTTGCAGCATCTGGCCTCCCTTCCTCAAGTGTAGACTTTGGGCCATAAAAATACACAATCATGTAAATGTTTGACTTTGATTTAGGCGTGTTTTGTGTCCAAATATGTATTTGTGTTGTGCTAACATTGGAGAGGTGTAGTCTAAAAAAAGTGTCATCAGTGTAATACTTTGAACTGTTGTCCCACTTTTCAGGCCATCCAGAGAAGCAGAAGGAAGCAGATAAGAAGCACAGACAGCTGGCTGCCAAGGCGGGCGGTATGAATGACTTTGCCACACTATTGAGTGTGTTTCAGTGGTGTAAAGCCAGGTACGGTTATCTGAAGAAACTGGAAAAATATATATGCTATTCGTTTGAATCCAAAGCTGAGGATTCATCACATTCCTAATTTTTTTCGAAGTTTACTTAATGTGTTTTCTGTGCTGCATTCCACAGCGATTCTCCATCAGCATGGTGTAAAGACAACTGGATCCACTGGAGGGCGCTAAAGTCAGCTTTCAGCATAGAGACTCAGCTGCGTGAAATACTTCTCAGGCTCCAACAGGTAACTGTAGACTACCTCTAATTAACATTAAGGCTCTCAAATATCCAGTAAGGTTTACCCAGCTCAATGGATTATTTTGTATTTACCATTGTATGCTGTCAGGTTCTATATGCCAGATTCTAGCATATGGTTTGCCACATTTTGATAATACTGGTGTTTTCTCTTCCAGAAGAGAGATTTCCCTGTGGAACAGTTCACTGGCAACAAAAATGAACTGTTCAGAAGATGCCTCTGCACAGGATACTTCACCAATGTCGCCAGGAGGTACCACAATGACGCGTCACTGAGTTTTTTTTCTTCATTAAACACCTGCTTGTGTTTTGACTTGTTGCTGATTAATTTCCTTCTATAACACTTGCCTAGGTCTGTTGGAAAGATATTTTCCACGATGGATGGTCATGGAACTGCAGTTCATGTTCATCCGTCATCTTCGGTAAATGTTTTATATTTATATAATGCATATTTGTCGAGGTCTATGGAGTATTATTAATGTAATAATCCATATTGATCTTTTCCATATCTCCCCCCCCCCCACACACACACACACACAGTTATTTGAGCAGGAGGCTGAGCTGGACTGGGTCATCTTTCATGATATGATGGTGACCTCGAGGGTGTACCTCAGGACGGTGTGTCCCATCCGCTACGACTGGGTGAAGGACCTGCTGCCTAAGCTTCATGAGGTGGATGCCTACGAGCTGAGCAATATAGCAAGGGAAGAGGTGAATGAAGAGGAGGTGGCAAAATTGGAATCGAAGGAGGCAAAGAGACAAAAAGGTATTGGTAATTATTATAGAATTTGTGTGCTGTGTATCCTAATGTCTAGACTGTAGGATGGGGGTTATTCCTGCAGGGGTTATGCTAAATTTGCTTCTATGACAATAATAATAATAATAATAATAATAATGAGCTACACATTGTAATGCCATTTTGCAATTATTTGTTTTAGAGGGATCGGATGAGGACATGGCAAAGAAACTGGAGAAGCGAAACGACGAGACATCTGTAGGCGATGCCCGCGCTCGCTACCTGCAGAGAAAGTTAGAGCGACAACAAAATAAAAGCGCTCTGACTGCACCGCAGTAACACGCGGTCAACACCAAGGATGCCCTTGAGTACCACAATGGAAGTCCCGGTGCCGCAAAGGAGATGGACGGGTGTACTAATGATGCTCCCAAACATGGCCGTTTTGGAGACGTTTTACAATGTATAATAAAACCTACAAACATTTTTTTTTTTTTTTAATGAAAGTATGTGTTAATTCATTGTAACCTCATCACAAGTGTGTGGATTACGGCGTTGGAGCGCGCGCGCGCGCGCGGGGTGGACGGCGCACACTCACACGGAGCCGGACGTGTTCCGTACGTCACGTCCTGTTTGTGTGAGTATGCGGTGCTGGTGTTATTCAGTCTGGATCTTGGACCGACCGAGGGCCTCTACGTGATAAAGCAGGGCGACCCGCCGCATGATAGCGTCAAGTGAATATGGTGCGTGATTTTTCCCAGCGACTTAGAGAAAAAACACTAGTGTCGTGAAATGCACATCCGCGTTCCGCTCTACGGTCTCTTTATCTAACCGCTGTCGTGCAAACGCGTTGACCAGCGCACCATCAGCAGCAGCAGCAGCAGCACGCCGCCGCGGTGCGGGAGGAAGACGACGACGAAGAAGAAGAAGAGAAGAAGAAGAAGAAAGCAGTTAGCTAAGCTGTGTGATCATTGACAGAGTTCAATACACACAAGCTTCGAGTAATAGCCGATGCTCTCTCTCTCTCTCTCTCCCCCCTCTGCATACGTGCGACTTTTCGAGAAACTTCAGCCGCTAAAAGGATTTAACTCGGAAGTCGAAAGTGAGTAAAAAAAAATAACAAAAACGCAGCTCTACTACTACATACAACATCGGATCATCGGCGAGTCGCCTGCCCCCGAAAAAAAAATGGTAGCTAGTGTTTTAGCTTGAGAGCTACATTTGGCTTTGTCGTGATGTGCGGTCACGGTCAGTGTCCTGGTACACACTGGTCTGGTCCTGACTCAACACTTTGGTCCGTTTAGCTCTCATTAAACAGGACGACGGCCCTGCATGTTGCTGCATGCTGGGTTTAGACGTTTCACACGTTTTGTGACCCCGGGTAAAATAGCCTACTCGCAAGCGTAAGCTTGGCCATGCCACCATTGCCAGTGCTCGGCATCTTAAGTGACAGGTACTGAGACAAATACAAACATGTATACACGTTTAATAGCCTGCACTGTATTTGCAATAAAGCAGCTGCATTTGGGGCTAACGTGTGTGTGCGTGAAATGAAATGATGGATCCTTGTCCCGGACCTGTCACCGTGAATATTTAGACACGCGTTGGAGATTGATCCCCCCGTGCCGTGTTGTTGTGTGTCGATGGAAAGAAAGCAGGCCATCGATATGAACATAACATTGTAAACAAAGCCATGCCAACAAAACTGCTGCTCCCGTGACTATTTGTAATGTGATTTTATTGACTTCGCTTTACAGTTTGACAGTCCCTTTGGCGAAGGCCATCCCGTGGTTGCAGCAGTAGAAGTACATTTGCACGGATATTTCATATTTGACAATGCAGTGCAAGCATTTTTTTTGCACATTGCACGATCAATAACTGTCAAGTGTCACTGACCCCAAAACGTGATCTCTACATGGCTTGACAAGAGAAGCTGCATTAATGGCATGCCAGTATCATGGCAAAAATTGAAGGAGAAAAAAAACCCTTTAACGAGGCAGGTGTGTAGCAGAAGGCTTCAGGACTTCTGCACCTCTCATAAGAGACCATACCGTTGCCCTTATTGGGCCCCATGGTCAACGGCGTCACGCAGTCAGGTGAGGAGGAGCTCGGTGTCCTGTTGTGTAACATGGCACAAAACGATTGGCGGAGGGTTTTTGTCCCATATGCCACCATGGTGGGCCCTTCTATATTTCTCTATCTACAAAATGTGCAATGAGTTAAATGTTCCATTGTGTGTAAAAGTACTTCCTCTTGTCGACCAGAAGGCTGTAGACATTGCTAATAATAATAACACTTGTAGACTTGGTCTATGGTCTTGGACTATGTGTTGTGTAGCCTATTATGAGAGGCCCAATATTCTTCAGTTATCAATTTAGACTTCAAATGAGAGCTTGCCATGTTCTACACCCTCACCCTCCTAAATGCACGGGGTAAAAAGAGATGGCACTTTTGTAATTTGTCTTATCAAGTTTACAGTATATCATGTTATGTGGCGTGCCTTCCTTATGGAATAGCATTAATCATTTTGGCATCTCAATGGACTGAAAAGTCAGTTTTGAAGCTTAATAACAAGCACCATAAATTCTGATGCAAATAAGATGTAGTCTTTCATTGTATTTTTTGCATTGGTTTCATTATGTCTAGGTGCCGTCCAAGTTATTCAGAATCCTCGCCACTCGTCTGAACCTCATCTACATATTGGACGAGTCCTACCTTCTCCACCCGCTGCTGCCCCTACAGCCCCACCCTTGACCCCCAGACGCCCCTGCACCCCAGCATGAACGACATCAGTGTTGTGAGAGAGGGATGGCTCCACAAAAGAGGTAAGTCCCGCCCCCCCCTCCCCCCACTTAATTATCCATTGTCGTTACTATGGTGTATATGCAACTCTAGCTCTGTTTAAGTTACCCATAAAACACTCTGAAGCACTCGTAACAGACAATCTAAAATTCCGCCAAACGTCCGCTCTAAGTGGATCCTTACGACCTGTCTTCACCCCCCCCCACCACCACCACCACCAGGTGAATACATTAAAACATGGCGGCCTCGCTACTTCATCCTCAAGAGCGACGGCTCCTTCATCGGCTACAAGGAGAAGCCAGAGGTGTCCAGCGACCACAACCTGCCGCCACTCAACAACTTCTCTGTCGCAGGTCAGTTTTTTGCCGCACGTGTTCTCAAAGTAACTTCCCGCTGGAGAGAAGAAAAAAAAACATTGGTGGCCTTTACTCTTGTTCTTCTTTGAGACACTTTGGAACGCCACCTCTGTTCTTGCGTAGAATGCCAGCTCATGAAGACTGAGCGACCCAGGCCCAACACGTTTGTCATCCGCTGTCTGCAGTGGACCACCGTTATTGAACGTACCTTTCACGTGGACAGCAACGAGGAGAGGTAGGTGTGGTTCGTCGCCTGTCGAGTTACTTGCACCAGAACCCTTAAAAGAATGTTTTGAAGCAAACCGATGAGATAAGAGTTTGTAAAGCCTTTTTTTAAATATTTTATGCTATTACGATGTTATGTTGTGCACGACAAATAATGTATACACAAGTAATACCACTAGAGGGTGCAGCTTTGAAGGTGACTATGTGTATTAGGGGTGAAACGGTACTCGTATTGAACCGCACGGTACGGGGTGCACGGATTGGTATGCACTGCGAACCGAACAATACATTAATCAGTTATTGTACAAAAAAATACGAATAAATTATTTCATCGAAGAAAAAGAGCGGCGCTTTCTCCATAGGAAAACAATGGAGTGGGTTGCGCCCCGTGTCCAAACACGTCGATGAGACAATCGGCGGGACTGGGCGAACAAATTAAACGGCTACCAAACAGCAACAACTTCTCCCCGTAGCCTTCAGGCAGCAACATGCGGCGGATTCTGGTAGCCGGTCCAAAGACATCACCGCAGCGATAGCAGCAGATATGAGAGCCTTCTCTGTGGTAGGGAATATGGGGTTTAAGAACTTGTGCTTGACCCGCGATACACCGTTACTTCCCGCACACATTTTGCCCGGACAGTTATACCTGCCTTACACGACACAACAAAAGAACACATTGACACGATGTCAGAGAAGCCTTCTCTTGTGCTAACTACAGACAGTTGGACGTCTACTGTTTTGTTTGTTTCCACGTGCTGCTGGAAGCCAAGCCATCCATCTTGTTTATTGTTAATAATAATAAATGGAAATCAAAAAAATCGGAGGCATTTATTTTGTCGATGTATTGAAACCAAAGCGTACCGAACCCGTGACACCACCATATCGTATCGTACCGAACTGAGTTTTGTTCACCGTTTCGTGCGTGCGTGTGCGTGCGTGTGTGTGTGCGTGCGTGTGTGCGTGCGTGCATGCGCATACATGAATATTGCATAAGTCGGAAAGAAAAGGTAACTTTCGTAACTCAATTAAATGACATCAGTAGAAGTTGCTGTACACTTTTCTCAATGGAATAATAGTGAGGTGGTCAGATGCCTAGCCTAGTGATGGCAAACACAATATTGTTTTTTCAGTGTTAATCTTTAAAGGACCACTACTAGTTATTGAGAAAAGCAAAGGTCAGGCCCAGAAGGTCAGGCCCATGGGCCATATTTCCTTCTAAGTCATTGTGGAACAGAGCTTGTGCTCCTGTTTGGCTGTCTACTCTTGCACTCTAATCAGTATTCATTGCCAACTGTCGTTATTATGAAATCCTGCATTAAAGCAGGAGTAAGCCCTATTTCCCAAATGAACCCTCAGAGGGAGACTTCCACATAAGCCCTCCTAAACACCCAATCACAACGGCCTCTAGTCCAACAAACAGTAGATTAGTCTCTTATGTCTCAAAATGTGTTTACTTGACTTCTGTGTCGTTTGGGTGGCCGTAAAATGTGTTTATGAAATGCCTTTTCCACCCATTGCGAACTACTAATTTGCAATCCGTCTCACGTCTTCTGAAAGTGCACAATGTGTAACTTTGACCCCAATGGCGCAGGGAGGAATGGATGCGGTCGATCCAGACGGTGGCCAACGGCCTGAAGAGCCAGCACCAGGACGAGGAGCCCATGGAGATCAAGTTTGGCTCGCCCAGCGACTGCACCGGCACCGAAGAGATGGAGGTGGCCATGTCCAAGTCCCGCAACAAAGTGGTCAGTGTTATTATAGTTTGTTTTTTTAAATATATATATAATTTTTGTTGGGAAAGCCGATGTTTGGTGGTGATTGATAAGCGAGCAGGAAGCAGCATTAGTGTACCATTCGTTTTCTTTCTGGTCTTTCTTTAGCTTGTATTGATGATACTAAGAAGTTTGATTACTTGCTGAGACAGTTTTTAAATTGGACATTGTGCATATACCGTATAGTATCTTGAAGCCAAGGCGAGCAGTTGTTGCAGTTGAGGACCACATATAGACACTCCTCACCAAGTCTCTTCTCTCTCTCTCTCATCCCACAGACCATGAGTGACTTTGACTACCTCAAGCTGCTGGGTAAGGGGACGTTTGGGAAGGTCATCCTGGTCAAGGAGAAGGCCACCGGCATGTACTACGCCATGAAAATCCTCCGCAAAGAAGTCATCATCGCCAAAGTTAGCGTTGGACATTTTCCTAACACGAGACCCAATTGGATGACAACAGATTTAGTTTTGCCTCATTTATTGACTGACTGTATTTCTGTGTTTCCCCTCCCATTAGGACGAGGTGGCCCACACGGTTACAGAAAGCAGAGTTCTCCAAAATACAAAGCATCCATTCCTAACGGTAGGGTGCCATTTGGCTGGGCTGTGGCCTTAGGTCTCACTGTTTAACAAATAAACCGTACGATGGATTCACTTATGATCTTGCGTCCCCCTTTCCCCCCCCCCAGACACTGAAATATGCTTTCCAAACACACGACCGGCTATGTTTTGTAATGGAGTATGCAAATGGTGGAGAGGTCAGTCTCTTTCAGTCTTTATTTCTTTACTTTATGCTTGTATTAATAATGTGTTGCGATGTGTGCTCATTCTTTTGCCTATTTTCCCCTTCCAAATGCAGCTCTTCTTTCACTTATCAAGAGACCGTGTCTTCACAGAGGACAGGGCTAGATTCTATGGTGCAGAGATCGTGTCCGCCCTGGAATACCTACACTCACGCAATGTCGTTTATAGGGACCTTAAGGTAGGGCGTCCTCTCCAAATCTGGCATCATACAATCTGGGATTATTCACCGCCAATAATCTAACAGATAGTGTTAACAAAACAAAACACAACACCCAAGTTTTATTTTGTTTATGAAGAGATCTTTTTTCGTTACTGTTCATATCCACTTCACCCGTAAGATGTTTCCCTGGTTCTCGTGTTGCTCTCTCAGCTGGAGAACCTCATGCTGGATAAAGACGGACACATCAAGATCACAGACTTTGGTCTGTGTAAAGAAGGCATCACAGATGGCGCCACCATGAAAACATTCTGCGGAACCCCAGAGTACCTGGCACCCGAGGTAGCGATACATTCACACCGTTCTGCTGTTCTCTTGTCAGTTCGTTCGTAACAGAACTGTGTTCGATTCCCTCGATGTACCTGTCCTGTGATTGTAGGCTAACCAAATGTGTCAAATCCCAACATTTACCATTGCTACGCTCACAGTACAGCTTGGATAATGGTGGCATATAGGATTATTAGAATATAATGGCCTTAAGTGAACTACATACGAATCAGTCCATTAAACAGATGAAGAGTTTGCAGAACAGTGTAACTAACACCGCACTGCACAGAAAAAATGATTGCCATTATGTAGTGTTCCTCAAGGAGAGCGCGTCACATTCCATTTAGTTGTTTGCCTGTCAGTTATTTCTTCCTCTTGCTTAAACCTTAGTTAGCTTTCTTTTTCCATTAAATGGTCAATGATTATTGGAAAGCGTTCTCAAGCAACCACAAAGGGATCACAATCTGCATAACAGCAGTCACAAAGCTTCTTTGTGCTTTCCTGTTTGAGATCATATACAAATCTGAGTAGATTTCCAATCAAGGTATTCCTGTTTTCGTGATCACTTCAAGGCCTCAAAAGTTGAACCTAAACATATTTTTTTAACAGTCATGCATGTACAAGGGGTGTAAATAACCAACCGGCCTTATTTCTGTAAGTCCTGGAAAGTCATGATGTGTGTTGAAAAGCCGTGGGTAAAAATGCAACATTATATTGACATGGCTGTCATTTTTGTGTACAAATGACAAGTTATATTTTTCTGGCACAATCAAGTGGATGTTTACCTGGAAGTGATGGAAGCAGTGCATGGCCTCCTCTTTTCTCCAACTACATATTGCAGTTTAGACATCACAAAACAACACAACACTAAACTTAATTCATTCATTCATTGTGTTCTATAATTGGAGGAGGACATGCAAGATTAATTGGTGATGCTGCATGAACTTGCCTCGTAAATGAATGTCCATGTCTGGCATACATGCTCATCATCCCCTCCCCTCCGTCAGGTGCTGGAGGACAACGACTACGGCCGGGCGGTGGACTGGTGGGGTCTGGGCGTGGTCATGTACGAGATGATGTGTGGCCGGCTGCCTTTCTACAACCAGGACCACGAGCGCCTCTTCGAGCTCATCCTCATGGAGGAGATCCGCTTCCCCAAGAACCTGGCCCCCGAGGCCAAGGCTCTGCTGGCAGGCCTGCTGAAGAAGGACCCCAAGCTGAGGTGCGTGTGGAGCCGCTCCCGGTGCCTCACGTGTCACGGAGCACGGCCGTGCGAAGGTTTAAGAGTTTAAGTGTGCTTTTAGCAAGGGGAAACAGCACAACAGTAGAACATCTGAATCACAGAGATAATCAGAGCAAACTAAAGATTTTGTTTGAAAATATGGACGGATTTGGATGCCCTCAGTTCCTTGGGCACTGTCCCAGAGGCGAGGGCCGTGGACACTGAACTCAGAGGACCTCGGAGATCTGAAAGAAGCATGCTAGTCCATTGAGTCATTTTAAAAAAACCAACAAAAGGGTTATTTCTATTTTTTTTAAGGCTTGGCGGCGGGGCTGAGGATGCCAAAGAAGTCACAACCCACAAGTTCTTCACCGCCATCAACTGGCAGGATGTTGTCGACAAAAAGGTAAGCGACTGGAAAAATGCCGTGGATGTGGATGATGAGAGTCGAGAGCAGACGAACGCTCTACTAAATGTATACAAGTATATCTCCATGTTCTTGTCTTTCTCCAGCTCATTCCCCCATTCAAACCCCAAGTAACTTCAGAGACGGACACTCGCTACTTTGACGATGAATTCACCGCTCAAACCATTACCGTCACTCCACCAGACAAATGTAAGTGTAACGTTTCGTTGAGTGCTATCGCATTTGGTGGCATGGGCAAAATGTCCTGTGTGTGATTAAACCAAGACATTGGATATCGATGGTTGTAGTAGTAGTAGTAGTAGTTAGCGTGTTTCGCAAGGCTGATGGAAGTCTGTCACAATCCAAAGCCCAAAGCACACAGAGCGCGAATTTCGGTTCGTATTTATAGCGCGACTCCAAAATAGATCATTTTGTTAGGTTCTCGGACATTATTTTGCATCTGTCCCCACGTGGCTGTGTGCTTTGGGCTCAAGAACTGCGATGAAATCGGCACCTTTCAAAAACGATTCACCTTTCACGTGTCTCTCTTTCTTTTCCCCCCCCACCCTTTCTGTACTGTGTACACCAGATGACAGCCTGGACGCGGAGGACTCTGACCAGCGTACACATTTCCCTCAGTTCTCCTACTCTGCCAGCATACGGGAATGACCCGGTAAAGCTGGGAAGCAGCAGGCTGGCTCACACACACACACACACACACACACACACACACACACACACACACACACACACACACACACACACACACACACATCCTCACAAACACGCACTTGCACTGCTGGGGAGATCGGAACGACGCAAAGCGAGAAAACAAATGGCTCATGTTCAATTCAGACTTATTCAAACACACACACACACACACACACACATACGTAGACGTGCACACATGCATACAAATCCATGCACATGTAAAAACCTGAAAGGATTTTTTTTTTGTTTAAGTAGAATGAAAATGAAATTTAGGGAAATAGAATTGATTTTTGTTTTAATTTGTTTTTCCATTGATACGGTTTTAAATTAATATAAAGCCATATTTCTTCAATTTTTTTTATTTTATTATTATTTTTTATTTTTTTACAAGTGCTCTTTCTGGAACTTGCTGTTACAAATCAAGTGTGGGACTGTTTCCTACAGGGAGGAAGAGGGGGGAGGGGCACGGGCAAAACCATCGGTAGGCGCTGGAAAGAATGTGGTATACACCTCTAGGAGGGATTGTGTGTGTGTGTGTGTGTGTGTGTGTGTGTGTGTGTGTGTGTGTGTGCGTGTGTGCATGTGCTCGTTCCTAAAGCGTGCAAGAGAATGTATGGACAACCATTTGAATCTCAAAACATCCATTCATGTCTATTGATATGTTTTTTCTCACCAAATCCGTTGAAAAGTGGGGACACTACAGAGTATACAGGCAGTGGTTTCACAGTAACGGGGTGATTTGAAAACTAAAAAGCCGGTCAAGTCATTCTGTCACAGGGCCTCAACCATTCACCCTCACTGTTGCTGAACAGGTCTGTGTCCATCGGCAGCGGCAATACCTGCTGGAATATCACATCAATCATGTGGTCGGTCACCTGTTTTTTTTGTTGTTGTTCCATGTCCTATATCAGTGTAATGATTTGTATTATTTCGTTAAAAAAAATAAGCATTTGAATGTCCCCATATTTAAAGAATGACATGGTTCAATCATTGCTGTTTTTGCTGTGATGAGGCCAAGAATTGACTGATTGATTTCCTGGGAGATTGTACACTTAGAATGATTCCACATCCTCCTTCATTTGTGTTTTCTCGTATGCTGTACTTGGATATATTTCTTATTTAGCCCAGAAGATACTAGGGCACTAGTAAGAGTATTTTTTTTTGTAATCCAGAATGTTTGCTCCGGACAGCAGATTTAAAACACTCTTGTTGACATAAGCATATAGTATTCCATTACTGCAAGTATAGAGTGAGCTGTGTCTCCCTTTGAACTTTGCAAAATGAACATCTTTGTTTTAGTTTTTTTTCTGTTTATTTTTCTTTTTTCATTTTCATGTATTCCTTCAACTTTGGAAGACACATTGTCTCTTTTGAGTATATATTATATAATATATATTAAAACAAATCTTTCAAATGCTGTTCCTTTTTAAGTTCCTTGTTTCTCTGTTTCCATCTCATTCCTTTTACAGCCTGCTCTTTGAAGTTTATTTTAAATATATGTTGCATTACTTTGCCATTTTCATTTTGCCTACATTATCACCCCACCCCTATAATCTCCTCTCAGAATGTTTTTGTTGGCTTTTCGTTTGGCTTTCAACCTAAAATGTAGCTTGATACTAGGTATAAGTCATCCATACAGGCCAAGTGTTCATTTCCTAAATTACAATGTTATAGTTGAGTTGCTTTGTTGTGGTGAGAGCAAAGATGAGGACGTGGAGAGAAGGGTTGGACAGACTAAAACATTCTGTGGAGATTCTCGTTGAGTCTCCCGTCGATGTTGCAGAGCATCGAAGGGTGTGTGTGTGTGTGTGTGTGTGTGTGTGTGTGTGTGTGTGTGTGTGTGTGTGTGTGTGTGTGTGTGTGTGTGTGTGTGTGAGTGAAAGAGTGAAGAACAGAAAGCAGCTGTGAGGCTGGTCATGTCATCGAGTGTCCCTACGGCCCCTGAGTTACTCCAGGTACCGATGGCTCTTTTTTTCCCGTCCTACTATTCCAACTTCAGCACCTCGTCTCATTGGCTCAGGCATGGCCAATCATAGTCAAGCCTGGCGTCCACCTTCTGAAACGGCTGGGCCGGACCTGAGGATTATGCCACTGATTGTCTCTCTTTGCCTTCATCATTAAGGGGGATGCCACAAAGATTTTATAAAGTTGGCCCGGAAGCCATACACTGCACTTTGCTGCTAACTGCTTTGTTTATTAGTGCTTTACAATTGAAAAATGCAAGCTGACACCCTTCCCCTGACCTCTCCTGTAGGCGCACACGGGCACGATACCCACCTGTTCACCAGTATGTATATACCAAAAAAAGAAAAGCTTGATAATAGCAGCATCAATAGAAGGGGAGGCCTGCCGTTTAGTAGTGATTCATTTGCAGCTTTAGAGTGGTTACACGGCTTATCTGTATATCTGAATGTGATTTAACTTAAGAGTCACGAATGTCACACCTTAATGCTGATGTAACGAGATTTGATTTTGTTTTATATTTTTTTTGCTTGTTGCTATCCAAGTTCAGATGATGATGGGAAAAGCAATCTTTAGGGGAGGACATTGTCCTGGTAGACAGATTCAGCCCCCCACTGCAAGACTTTACACCGTGACAGGGGGTACCTGTTACATTATGATAGCTTATAACGCAACTTATAATGTCCCAGTAAAGGTTTTTACTGAATTATTCAGTGTCTGTCTTTATTCATAGCCTACAATGCATGTTCTTTGACAAGAATGTGGATGTCACTCTCAAATCAAGTAGGCTTTAGACAAATGCATCAGGCCTACTACATTCAATTGATAGCCATTAAACTTTGATTACCTTTTTTTTCTTCTTTTTTTAAATATAATACACCAACATGAGAACACGAAATAGCTTAATTCAGTTGTGTGTATCAACAACCGTGCTTATTGCTTAAAACAAAAACCAAACATGAAATGGTTACAGAAGGCACATGGCACTTTAATATGTAGGCTATATAATATTGCAATGCATACATGAATCAGAATTTCACATCTATATATTTTATATATCCAAAGCTAAATATTATATTTAAATATCTAAATATGTAACACATGTAAGCCTACACAACAGCAGAGTGTAAGGCCTACTTGTGTACTTTTGTAAGGCCTACCTGTTTACATTAGGTCTACAGAAAAATAAAAACCAACAGGTCTACATTAAACCGCAATATTGACCCTCAAAACGAACCGTCGCTGCACAAGCAGGCGCGGCGGCCCGCGCCCCAATCAGCGGTCCACCTGTCTTTATAGACCTGGAGCCAACATGGCGGCGCCCTCTCCCTTCCTCTCCTCGTGGATAAGTAGCTACAGCGGCCTGGTGAGGGAACTCGCAGTCACCGGCTGTAATAATGGCCGAGATTGGGTTCTGCGATTCCAAGCCACTGTTGGACTTACACAAGAAGGTGAGTGTAGTGTTTTTTTTCTTTCTTAACCTTAGAGCTCGATGTATGAATTACTGCCTCTACTTTAGACTTTAAATTATTTATAAGCTCTGCTAAATGGTGGGTATTGTTTAAATGGATGTCGCTTGTGTCCCGTGAAGTTCGGCGTAAACCATACCAAAATCCTCTCGCAGGTGGAGGAGAAGCGGCCACCCCTCCGAACCTGGGCCAATGCATGTGGGCCTAAAGATCGCAGACACCCTCCAGAAGGAGCCGAGCCCAGGGGAGGCCTGAAGGTGGAGCCAGAATGTAGATGGGTAAAGACTACCTCCTATTGTCCTTCTGTGAGGTATATTTCATTTGCATTCTGACATTAATGATTGATCTGGTCTGCAGGACAGGAGGCTACCAGTGTCAACAAATGACGGCATAATCACTGGCTACTATGAAAATGGTGTGAGACTGCCATCTGTCAAATTTTCACCATGCAAAGGGGTCTAAAGTGTTTTTTTCCAAGGGTGTCTCACACTAGAAATGTGTATATACACGAATGTCCACATTTACAATACAATTGTAAAGTTAAAGCACTTGGTTTGTGCATGCACTGCCACCGTCTCCTTAGTTTGTTTTCCACTGCTTTGGATCCTTCTCTGGTTACATCCATGGTTGTCTCACTGTAATGCAAAGCTGCAAACATGTATCACTATAGCTCCTCCAAGCGGCACCAGTGTATATACTGTTTTTCTCAGTCCTGTGGTTTTCGGTGTGATGGGGTGCCGTTATGTCTCTGTGTTAACTGCTGAAGATGTGGGACGTTGGCTTCGTGTAACCGCTCTGTTCGGCATCTCTTCAGTTGGCTTGTTGAACGAGTGCTCGGACAACGCGGTGTTGCTCTACCACCATGGGTTTCAGGGCTTGCCCCGCCTGCACTCCCTGGTGCCCAGCCTGCTGCGCCATGAAGTGGAGAAGGCCATGGAGAAACTAGACCTCATTTGGGACCGGGCATATGCCTGGGACATGTTTATGGACATGATGGTGTGACCTCAAACTTTTAAAATCTAAAATTATAAATCCAAGTTGTGTATAGTAATAGTCGGATACCAACGACTACTGCAACTTTATATTTTCTTTCTGCAACTTTATTACTTTCAATGGCTCCCAAGATTACCAGGGATCTTTGTCTTTCCATCCCAACAGAGAAATCAGTACCGAAACACCTTTCCCAGTGCTGAGCTGCCCAGGCCCTTCACAGATACCACGCGCAGCGTCCTGGTGGACTGGCTGATCCAGGTTCATGTAAGTGCGCTGCTTATTGCTTTAGAGATAACATTTGTTTTTTATAATGTGTACACTATTGGGCACAAAAAAAAGCAAACGAGTATGTGTAATATTGAGTCTTATCTTGCTACGGTGGCATGGTTGCAGCAGGATATTTCTGTGCCAAAGTTGATGGCCAGTCAGGCGGATAATCGGCTTGTGATTTGCTTTACTTTATAATCCATCGAATCACATGTCTGTCCCTCCCAGGAGGTGTTGCATTTCCAGGATGAGACTCTGTACCTGGCCATAAACCTGATGAACCGTGGCCTGCGGCAGATCAAGGTGTCCACTGCCAACCTGCAGCTCCTCGGTGTGGTCTGCCTCTTTCTGGCGGCCAAGAAGGAAGAGTGTCTCCTCCCTGAGGTACAGCCAGAGTTTTCCGCGGCTGTACATTGTTAACCATTTATATGGTGCTGTCTGTACAGGACACGTTTCAAGATTAAAATGACCATACAGGCATGGCATGGCATTGACTGCACTGAAGAGCACCAGACTAGGGTGTATGTGCAGTGGGTTCTCCTGGTCTGCTGTGATTGGCTCCACTTGTTGGTCAACAAGTGTAATGTGGACATCTTGGGCATTTTTTTTTTATTCATTGTGGATGGACATTTTCAACTTTCGACTTACATAAAATATTGTGGGCCAATGACAGTAAAGAGGAGTGGCCTGTAGAGGCTGCCTACAGTGAGTCACTACAGCAGCCTCTCCCCCAGCTTAAAGGGTCTAAATGCTTTTGACCCGGGAAAGATGCAGTACATTGCTGGGTAATTATTTTGCAGAAAAAGGTGTACATTTATGTTAATAATAATAATAATAATGATAATTAATAATAAAGGATGTTGTCATGACGACATCCTTTCTCGTATCCCATCCTAGGTGTCGGAGCTCTGCTACCTGATGGATAACGGCTACACAAAAAGACAGGTGCTGCGGATGGAGCGCAAAGTCCTCTGTGGACTCCAGTTTGACCTGAGCCACTGTCCACCGCTGCACTTCTTGCTCCTGACCGCCGCCATCGCCCGCTGCAGCGTCAAGGTGAGTCGACCGGAGCCGAGAGAGGCAGACATTTAAGTGTACTGAAGAGTGTTTTTATTTCTCTATATATTTACATTATATTTTGGATTGCCAGGTAGTATGGATGGCCCGGTACCTGCTGGAGCTGTCTCTCCTAGAAGGGCAGTGTGTTGTGTACTTGCCCATGCAGCTGGCAGGTGCAGCCCTCTGCCTAGCCCGCAGGGTGCTGCAGGAGGCCCCCACACCCGATGGAGACACTGCCTGGTGTATAGCGTCCAGCGTCCACATTGGCAGGTGTGCTTTCAATAATATGACAGTATGGTGGAAGCGGTGTGACACCGGCATCTGCCTTCTACTCGGGCAATGTCCACCTATTCAGCGCCGCTAGCAAATGTAATGAATTGCTTTGTGCGAGTTTCCCATAGGTAGGTATGTACACTTGTTGTGGCTGTGGTGACTTCTTTCTGACTGCTATCTCTCAGCAAAAATATTAGCTGCAATCCTTTCCTATTCTTGTTCTTTTTTAAAATAATAATAAAGTTGATTTATATCCTGCCTTTCATTAATCCCAAGGCACTGTTACAAGTGATAAATAAAAAACATATGAGACTTGGGTAACGAGGTCGGTCTTCAGCCTCTTTTTGAAGATGATGATGGATCAAGTGGATCTCCGCAGGGAGTGAGTTCCATAGGGTGGTAGCAGCCACCCCAAAAGCTTTTTTTTTCTTTCTTTTTTTTGTTGATGGCCGTGTCTTTGTGGATTTCAGTGAGACGGCTCTCCTGAGGATCATGCACATCCTGGCGGGGGCGGCAGCCAAGGCCCACTGTCGAGAGAACCGCGCCACCTTCGTGAAATACTCTTCTGCGGAGACCATGCATGTCAGCAGCCACCCGGTTCTTCAAAATGCCTCATGTGTGCTGGTGCTGCCTCCCTTGCATACCTGACATGGCAGAATGGGCAATTAGCGCAGCCAGAATCGCTCGTGGCGCTTGCATTGCGTGAGAGATTGCACAGGGCCATGGGTGCAACAAAGACTTGACAACGATCTTAAACTGTGAACATGTGGAGCCACAGTTTACTCAAGGAGGTGGTGAGAAGGATCAGCCAAAATGCTGTGCCAAAAACTCTTGCTCAGTAGAATCATGCGTTGCATGTGGATTGCCAGCCCAATGGCAAAATGTAGTTGTTTTTTTTAATGCTCTTATCCTGCAGCTGATTTGGAAAATATGTTTAATGTGCAATGTTGCTTCTGGTCTCACTTCCTGTGAGGACAGGGCTGTCAGTCAAATAATTTGATAATTTTTAATGTTAAAATAAAGTGTCTGCTGCAAACTAGGACTGATTCTCTTTATTCTGTCACTTTGTCCTGGGGTGGGGGTGGGTATTTGGGCCACTCCCTTGCATCTGACTTGAGCATACTGGCACATCCCATTGGATACAATGCGTTGTCTGGTGGCTCCTTATGTGCGAACGGCGTGTCACAACGCTTTTGCATAATCGTGAGCAAATAACGTCTGCGAAATTTTGTGTTTACAGGAAATCAAAAGGCGTAGAGCCGTTCGCGCATAGCCTGCCAGAGTTATCTGTAATTACTCATTTCCGTCAACTGCTATGAAGTAGACGCCCAGCAAAAACCCGCCTGCATGACAGGACGAGTAGACCAGACTGCTCTCCCAGACACGTGCAGTCTCTCCTGATTGGTTGTCGGGAGGCTACGCGTCAGCCTATGGGGCCGAGCGCACGAGAACTCCGTAGTCTTAAAGGGGGAAAGTGTTACTTACCAGTGGGTGGTCCGAAACGCGACCGTAGTTTCCATGTGGGAAATGTATAAAACTCATTTGATCATTGTCTAATGTCATTGTCGATTTATTGTCATGTATATCAATGGCCGGCTGTTGCTCCCCCACACACACACACACACAGTCCTGCTCACGGCACCACATAAACACGGTGGACGGTCGCTGTTCACTTGTCTTGGCAGAGCGCTCCAAAAACAGACCAGTCATCACATTATATTCGTGCATGCAGTTAT
>OOFB01036695.1:24006-47040 GCA_900323305.1 Trachyrincus murrayi
CTTACCAGTGGGTGGTCCGAAACGCGACCGTAGTTTCGATGTGGGAAATGTATAAAACTCATTTGATCATTGTCTAATGTCATTGTCGATTTATTGTCATGTATATCAATGGCCGGCTGTTGCTCCCACACACACACACACACACACACACACACACACAGTCCTGCTCACGGCACCACATAAACACGGTGGACGGTCGCTGTTCACTTGTCTTGGCAGAGCGCTCCAAAAACAGACCAGTCATCACATTATATTCGTGCATGCAGTTATTGTGATCTGACACCCCACGTCCCCGGGACACACAATGCTGGATAAAGAGTGTGTCCTGTCGTCTGGCCACGGACGACGGACATGAGTGTGTGTGATGTTTGGTTTCCTAGAGCTCGGCGCGGGTCAACCAGCGTTCCTTCGTGAAGTGTTTATTTCCCCCGAGGTAAGTTTTTATCTGTATAGTTGGATCAAATGTGTATATATATATATATATATATTAAACGAAATATATCTACGGCGCAGTACATCTGAAGCCATGCGTGTGTGTGTGTGTGTGTGTGTATAACTTCTAACGCGATCAATGACAGTACATTGTGTAGACCTGATGTATGTTGAGGAAGTCTGTTGTCGGTACGCTGTGGTCAAAGTTGTTGCATAACGTCGGAGCCCGTATGAGGCCTACACTGTAAACACAAAGGGTTTATAATAAGATCACATTTTGAAATTCAAAAGCGATGCACTACGGCCATATCGTTTTCTGCTCTATAGCAATATACGATGTATATTGAATGCTGCTATCCATACTTTCTAATGCTGTCTAGCACCGTTTGGTGTCATGTCCCTACCGAAGTTTTTTTTACAAACCTGAAGTGATCCTAGCACTTTGAATAAGTGCATTGCATGTATAAGTGAAATGACATGTAGCCTAGCCTACCCTCCAAACAATATTGGTCAGTTATCGACTTGCGAACCAGGTCTCATTAGACATTAGGATATCAAAAGCTGGTAAATGTCGCCGGACTGGTCGTGCTGGTCCTGGTAGCCCATATTAACCCAAACAATATACGTCCGTGTGTGTGTGTGTGTGTGTGTGTGTGTGTGTGATTCTCTCGTCAATTCTACGTTATTAGTACACTAATAAGATATAATGAACTGCATCCTCATCTGGTAACCATAATTATACCGATTAACTGACTACACATTGTAAATATCGACATATAGGCTACAAACTATAATTTATTAACTAGCCGACAATTCACATAATCAAAATAACATTAAAATAATTTGATTTAACATTCTTTAATGCAATTTTACAGGGGATTTCTTTGTCTGGTGTGTGTGTGTATGTGTGTGTGTTTGTCTGTGGGGGAGGGACTCTAGTCGCCACAGCACATGCACATATACCCGCCCAGTTTTAGGGTGAGTTAAGGACAGCATTGCTGCAATGGCCGTTATCAGGCAGTACCACCCACAGTCTTTAAAAATGTGTGCATAGCTGTATAATTGCTAGGCTTGGGTTCCTACCATAAGTTCCTACATGAAAATGTCTCTGGCTGTGCCTGTTTGGATGTTATACGAAATAACTCTCAAACAGACACAACCACAGGCCAATGGAATGCAGATAAACACAAGAGAGAAAGGATGATCATTCATCCCGATTCACTATAATCTCTTGTTGAATACAAGAGAACATGGCGTTATTAATACGTATCTAATGGCCCTTCCGTTATAAGATGAATTCTGTGAAATGAGCTAAATATAGAACTGCCCTGATGTGTGTGTACAAGTACAAGCCTCGCTTTCCCGGGAGGTTGTGTTTGTGTGTGTGTGTCATATGGGCACTTTGCTTTAACCCTTTAGAGTTCAACATGTCTAAGAGTCAGCCTCCCGCCAATAATGCCAAGGACAAGAGCAACAGTGACGCCCTGGTGCCCGCATGCGGTGACCGGAACAAGGAAGGCTGTGGGAGGATCTTAGTAGGCTGCAGCTCAGAGAAAGATTCGGGCTACTCTGGTTGGTTGAAGCAAATCTAGCCTCAATGCTGTCCTATCTGTGACTTTACTCACAGATAGCTCCACCCCCCCCTGAATGTTATGTATTTATTTAATATTTATTATTTTTTCTCTCTCTCTCTCTCTCTCTCTCTCTCTCTCTCTCTCTCTCTCTCTCTCTCTCTCCCCCTTTTATTAGACCAATGACCTTTTAAGACACATTTACACTGTTATTGTCTAGCAATCAGCCTCCTTAAGTCCCACTGTCTCCACTCCTCCACCTCCTCCTCCTGTCTGCAGACAGCGGGTCGGACCGGCAGGAGACGGATGCAGGGGTACTACGACGTGGCGTCGCGGGCCAGTCCGGCGCCAAGGGTCACGGTGAAGTGCCAGGGCAGAGTCATGTCCAGGGCAGGCCTAACCAGGCCCCACACCGCACAGAGACTAATGCTCTCATGGTACCGGGGAGTGGCGATGTCAGCCCCATCTATATCATCCAGAACCTGATGCTCAATCAGGAGAGATCCGCCGTCCCGGGGGTCGTGGACAAGGTGCTCAATGAACGCATTGCATGCATGCAACATGTGCATTTTCACTGTCCTCATTATCATCATCATCATCATCAGAGATCTAAAGCTGATGGAATACAAAAAAAGGCTAGGCTCTGTAGATTGATAGACTTGTGAACCATTCATTTGTTATTGTGTGTGAGTGTGTGTGTGTTGCACAGAGTTTGCCACAGTGTCACATTCAGATGGATGGTGGGTACTGTAGTGATATGGAAGTTTTCCGTTGAGAACACTGGTAATATTGATTGAAATTGTCTTTAAAATACATGTTTTGTTTTCCCCTGTAGGTGGATTTGAAACAGAACAGAGGTCAGCTATTGTGGACAAACCCCAGAGGTGGTTCTGGTGGTCCCAGAGCCGGCCAGGTGCTGCTACTCCAGCAGACCAGCATGGTTCCAGCCCCGCCCTCTCCTGCTCTGCCCCGCGACAAGCCCCAGACTCGCATTATGCTGGGCACGGGGAGGAGAAAACTCAGCTCCTTCCTCCGCATCGCCCCGCACCCCAGCAAGACACCCCCAGAGAACACCGAGCCGAGCCAGGGCCTCCAACATCTGAGCAAGCGAGTGTTGTGCCCTGAAGTCAAGAGAGAGGAGCCTGCGTCTGCATCTAGCAGCTCCAGGCTGCTGCCCACGTCTTCCCCTCTAAGCAGCGAGCGCCAAACATCTCCCAGCTCTTCCGCCATCTCCTCATCTTCTGCCTTGCGAGCGACCAAAGGGCCACCAGGTACCAGCCCCACCGGTGCAGCACGCTACCGCCGCTTCCTCAACACCATGAAGGTCCTGAAGCAGTCGGGTCTGCTGGACATCACCCTACGCACCCAGGAGCTCATGCGTCGGAGCACGGCCACAGAGCAGGACATCGGCCAGCTGGGCCAGCACACCCGCCTGCTGTGCCAGCTGGCCAGCCAACCGGGCACCACCAGCGCCGCTACCGGGGACCCGAGCGGACGCCCACCGTGGGAGAAGCTCCACCAGGCCATGGCCCAGTCGGGCGGCTACCCCAGCCTTGAGATCCTGCACCATGAGCCCCACTCTCCAGGGCGTGGCAGTGATCTTACCATCTCTTCCTCGTCCTCTTCCTCACCTAGCCTGAACCAGAACACTGCTGGTTCTGAACCCTCAGGGAAAGTCACCGTCATGCCTCCTGACAGTTCTACGGGTTAAGTAGTTGGTTTTAAGACGGGTTAAGTGCCTTTTTAATAAGGACAGCACAGTCAGGGCTGACCACTGGGTCTAAAACCCTTTGGTAAATATTATGTTACTGTGGCTCAATGTGGTTGGTCCAGTTTGACAGGGGACTGTAAAACTGTATACAGCCAGTAGCTTTAAAGGCCACTCTAGATGGCTATTGTTATTGCTATTGTTCTCTGTCATGGCTTAGAGTTACAGCCTCTCTCTTTTTGCACGACAAATAGTGTGTACTGGCCAAAGCACAGCTCTACTTACTGGCCTGGGTGCAACCTAACTGCCAACACTTATTAAATTACTGCCCTATATACAAGCTGAAGAAAAGATGGCCTGGGCTAGTGAGCCACTGAAAGGATTAGGATGTGAATAATAGTAGGGATTTCCTAAGGGTTATCTGTGCCCTGATTTCACCTGAGAAGCAGAAACTATTGTGGCTTTGATATCAGACTGGCCATCACGGAAAAAGTAACCGTGAGGTTGACAGAGAGTAACCGGTTACTTTTTCCGTGATGGCCAGTATTAGCATTCATAGAAGTTGTTATTTTTGAGAGGGGAGATGACAAAACAACATATATGGGAGAAGCATGACTTGAGAGGTTGGTGATGTACTCTGTGGAGGAAAAGGAAATGTGTATATGTGGTGTAACAGAGAACTCTGGTAGACTGTATGTTTGCATTGATGTGATGTATGCCAAGACTGAGCCTTAAAAACATCAAAAATGTATTATTTCTTTTTGCCATCAACTTTTATGATGTGGGAACATGTCATTGTCTTATGTGAAGTCCAGAACATCTCATTGGAATTAATTAAATGCTCTTTATTGATGTTTTGCCTTCATCCCCCAATGCACAGCAGCTTTTGTATATTTATACACTTTTCATTGTTATTGGTTTAATTGAACCAGAACACAAAATTGTTGATAAATAATTGTTACCAGATAACTATTAGTTTTCAACATATTGTGTTTGCCATCATATAATTGTGAGAGAAAAAGTGGATACATCATAATTATGAAATGTAGGAATACTTTGCTTTCTTGGTTGTATTTGCATATTTCTACAATATTTTTTGTATTTCTGTGTCTTAACTGACACTGCCAAACAGTGTTCAACATTCTGAGGTGCAAATGAGAATGTTGAAACTGACAGTTTTCTATTTACTTTCAAATGACTTTTGCTTCTGTACAATATGCCTTAAACTGCTGATAATATAGGTAACCCATGTCTTGCTTATAAAGCATTAATAAAGTGAGTTTAACAACATTTTGAACCACCCTGTTCCCTTATGTTTCTTCTTGAGTTTCTTGTCTTTGTTGAATTATTTTATTTATAATTGAAGCATAATGGATAATCGACGATTAATTAAGGTATTTTAAAATGCACCATTGATGGCACACAGTGGGTAGCATTGTTGCCCTATTGCTCCAGAGAACTGGGTTTGATCTAGCTTAGACATTTTGTGTGTGTCTGTGTTTGTAGCCCCGCAATGGACTAGTGTGCCTTCTGGTAGGCTACCTTTCGGCCAAAATCAGCTGGATAGACGCCAATTTTCTTTATTAAGATTAGCAAACGGCAAAACAAAAAAACATGTGCCATCTCTTAATGGCAATACATAATGCTTTCCTTCCCAAATATGACCAGTTGTTTACTTCAGAAAGAGCCACAGCAATTCAGCTTTTCAGTCCAGAAAATAATTTTCTTAGAATTTCGTCTTCTAAGCTGTAGCCTACAAAAAGCAAACTAGTCAGAGTTGCTAGGAACATTGATGTAATTGTGAAAGAGTTGGTCTGCCTGCTCTCTTGTATTGTGCTGCAGCTCAACCTCCCTGTTCTGGGTCAGCGGGCAGTCAGCGGCAGGGTGGCACAGACGACCCAAGCGCTGACAGCGGGGAAAAAAAACACATTGTCAAAGTTTTTTCCCCCTCATTATCATAAATTATGAAATGCATGTTACAAGCTGGATTTGATTGTGATTTGTGTTGAGCCCATGTGGTATGAAAAACATTTTTAGGCCTACATTTGTATTCAGTAGCCTGAATTAAAGCATTTAATCTTTAGTTCAAACCCATGAGAGTTCCTCCCCGTTACCTGAGGAAGAGTCCCAGGCCCGGTGGTCAGCTTTATCAGCGCACACGCTGGAACAAGAACCATGGAGGACAAGGACATCAGCCACCCCACCGTGTATGCCCAGGTTGGGTACACGTACGAGCGGTTGAAGGTTAGTGGTTGGTACTCAACCAAGGAACATATAAAAGAGACCTGTGAAAAGATACAAAATACAAATAACCAGGAATGTAGAAGACATTGAAACAGCCTATATTTGGATATTGTGGACACCGCATCAGAGTCCTGCATCTGTTCGGGTACCCGACGGACGACCCGCAAAAAAAAAGTAATTGGACAGGTAATTAAGACAAGTAATTTTGTCTTAATTTAATTTCCAGGTTCGGTTCTGAGTAAAACAAAGCACATGTGGGTCGGATCGTGGGTGTTAAATAAATAATAAATAAATTTAAAATTAAAATTAAAATACACAAATACCATACTCTCGAACCAATCCGTTCATAGATTTACTCCCGGGTGAACGATGAACAAACCAATCAGACGCAACCAACACCATTTCACTTCCGCGTATTAAAGAAGCTTACATATTCATACTCCATCTAATATCTTATATACATGCAGCACCGACGTCTCGGAAATAATACCGAAACCAAACCACAGGTTCACGAAGATTACAGCTAAAAACGGTCTGTCATTTACACTCTGAAGACGAGGATTACAATGTCTGTGGCAACTGTTACCGACCATGGTTGTATTATGAAAACGTGGACAGCGAGTGTGTTTTCAAACACTCGACGCCATGTTGGACCGACACGCAACGGAGAAAGACTTTCTTTAGGATATGGCGACTAACTTTGACAAATTCAATTGTAATGATTCATAGCTTGTCCTGTTTTTCCAGTCATTACTTCTTGGTTGTTATTGAAATGCAAGTTTGTATACTTCTCCGTGCGTTCGTGTTATACTTTTGGTCCGTAGTATGATGACTTGAAGGAGCCGTGGCTAGGTAGGTGACTCCCACACAGTCCTGATCGTCTGTTTTTTTTTTATTTAACATTTCTAATATTTATGAACATTTATTCATCTAAATTTTTTTGGTATATGAACAATAAGGCACTTAACTTTTAACATGTATGCATTTTTTATATTTTACAGAGACTTTGAAGATACGTCCTTACCAGTGCTTGAAGTGCTCTACCAGTGCTCTACTTATTCACATGTTGGCAGGTGTATCGGCCGGTATCATTAAATCATTATTACATTCTGAGTCTCTACAGTGAATAAAAGATACGAGGATGTTCACATACATAAATGGCACCATGTATGTTCTGGGGTTAAACTGAATTGTTTAATTGAATTGTCAGGTTCTTTGACTGCTGTTTCATCAATATTTCTTTTTGTTGCCCCTTTGGAGCCAGGCCAACATTATTGTAAGACAAAGAGAAAAGCAGGTAGGCGAGAACGGGAACAGGTGAGGGTCACGTAGTGCCCGCTGGGTACATAATGCCCCCAGTGTAATGATTTAGGGCCAGTATGAATCGCCCAGAGAACCTGATATGGAGAGGGCAGAAAAGAGTACCGGCAGCTTGTGAGAAGTCACGGTCATGGTACACCAAAGAGTGAAATGTAGAAGTGCCGGCCCACTTTGAGCACTGGTCCTTCCATTTAAAGTCCTTCCATTTCCCCCAACGAGTTAATTATTCCATCCCACACTTTTTTAGCCAAATACGCGGTTGATATGAGGATATCTGGTTTCGGGTCGGATCTTGTGTTGACGGGTAGGGTGGCGGGTCGGGTACGGTATTGCACGGCGGGGGGCGGGTCTTGACAATCAGACCTGTGCAGGACTCTGCACCGCATTCCATGCTTCCTTTGCATACAATTGCAACAAAATGCTTTTTTAGTTTGGTTAAAGTTCAAAGGGTGAGATGTGAACTCTCTTACCAGTGAGACCAGGGGGGTGAGGTAAAGCCAGCAGAGTTTAAAGAAGCAGTTAGGGCGCACACCTGTCATATCCTTAATGATGCCATACATCCGCTCTGCCCCTTATGGAGGGAAGAGGGAGAGAGATTATAGATACATTTTATAATTTTTTACCAACTCAATATAATTCTGGTAACCTCTATGCCAGTGATTTCTTAGCTGGTGGGTCGCAGAGCATATGCCGAACCTTAATCTTTAGAAAGAAGCCCATGAATTAACTAATGTTTCAATGTTAATTAATGTTTCAATGGCGTACTATTTCATTGAGTTTAGCCCCAATTGTTGCAGCTTTTTGTTCGCTCCATGTTTTTAACAGTACATGAAGGCATTGTTGATTCCTGCAATATTGGTAATTTTTTTCTTTTTGGGTCGTGACTTAATGACTAATGACACATGTGGGTCCTGAGGCTAGACCAGTTGAGAACCACTGCTCTACGGTTTACCCAAATCGTCTTTTGTGATATAGGATTCAAGCAGGATTGCTTACCAAATATCCAGCCCAGTGCAAGTGCTTCAAACACACAAAGGCAGAGAATGCATGCTCCATTACATGCATAGTAATCAAACAGTTGGAACACGTACATTCCTCCCTGAGGGAGGAAAGATAAGACTGGTTGGTCTGGTAAACACCATTGCTAGTTACTGGGATACATCACACCATACACCCACACACCCATGACATCACTGATTAATCGACTTACACGCCTCATGGTTATTCTTGATTTGCAAATACCATTTGTATTCAGTTCCATTGGTTCTTTCAGCAGAAAAGTCCTAATAGTACTCATTTTGAAATTGATACGCACTGACCTCTGTGACCATGACTAGCTGTGAGCAAAAGCAGACAATACAGAACAGAAGGAGCAAGAGTTCTCGCCGGCCGGCCTTGCGAAGCACTGTGGGAAACAAATCGATGAATGATGTCATCACCACCTCCATTGCAACAAACTTCAATAAAAAAATAAGACAAGAAACAGAAGATGGATCACATGTCAGTATGTATTCAGAGAAGACTCAGAAGTCGGTATTTGTGTTGTTTAGTATTTTTTTTTACTTTTTCCACACTTACCTGAGTGTCCAGGCCCAAGAGAATGATCATAATGAAGAAACACACTGCCCACAGCTGAGGCAGAGGCATCATGGCTATTGCCTGGGGATACGCAATGAATGCCAACCCTGGGCCTGATGATAATATTATTAGATACACATTATATACATTTTTTTGAGTAATTTGTCTCTACCTTTTTACTGAATATGTATTTGCTGCATTTATTTGTCGTGATTATATATTGTTTTTATATGAATAATGGTTGGTTGGTTTTTTTAATGCACTTCCTAACCATCTGTGTGTATGCAGCTGCATGCAGTACCTGACTCTGCCACTTGCTCAATAGGCGTGTTCTGCACCTCTGCCATGAACCCGAGCACTGAGAACACGGCGAACCCTGCGACCACACTGGTGCAGCTGTTCAGCAAGCACAGCCACAGACAGTCTCTGTAACACATCAGAAAACACATTACACAGCTTCATCATTGCAAGCAAGTGACTTCCACAAATCTCGGGTTTTCATCATAGGCCTATCCACTGACTTTTGATTTGTTTCCGACTCACCCGTAGCAGTTGTTGTGGTAAGGGTTGTAACTACCGACTCACCTGTAGCAGTTGTTGTGGTAAGGGTTGTAACTACCTAGCACGGTCAAGGATCCCACTCCTATGCCGTAGGAGAAAAAAACCTGGGCACCAGCCTCCATCCACACCTGTACACAAGGTAAGGGTGTCTATCTATTCTGCCCCATGGCCAACATTGTTTCTTACACAGTGAGAAACAATGTCAATTAAATTGTAATACAATTATTTATTAACTTTCTGTTGACTGTGCTAAACTGCAAGTTTTCTCACAAAAAGATAATAAAAAGTAAAAAGATAATCTACATGATATAAAGGAACAATAACTAAACGTCTAGCCCAGATAGTCTTCTCTGTTCATCCGGTCACAAAATGCTCAAGTGTGTGTTTTTCTTTCCATGATTGCAGGGAAGGCATGGCCTACCTGTGGGTCCATAAGACGTGATGGTTCTGGTAAGAGATAGAACACCACTCCGTTCAGAGCTCCCGGCAGAGTGAGTCCACGGATTAGCAAAATGAGCAACATTATATAGGGAAAGGTTGCAGTGATATACACCACCTGGAAATAAACATTGCCTTTATGTACTTTTAACAAATGTAAATTTAACAAATGAAGTATGATATGCGAAAAAATAACAATTGTTGACAAATACCTTGCCTGTTGAGCGGACTCCTTTCCAAATGCAAAAGTAACAAGCGACCCACACTGCAATGGAGCAAAGCATTATTTCCCATCGAATGCTGCCTAATTCTTCAATACCACCTGAGATCGACAACGCTCGTTTTCTGTTTAAGACAAAAACAATAACAAATAAATAAATAGACAGTGTCCATGAAAACTGAGCTGATATTGATTTTCCATATACTGCAGACATAGGCCTACTCCCAAAATTCGGTGGCAGCTGAGGTTGAGTTGGTCTGGTTGTTCCATTTGAAGGTCCCATTTTCCAGTGAAAAGTCCTCACAGTTGTCTGATGAAGAAAAGAAAAAGAAAGAAAAATATAGAAAAAAACAACGAAACGAAAGCAAGTCCGGAAGTCACTAAATGTCACATTTTGGCAACGTAGAAGGTTCTCAACAACTTTGCTTTGGTCAAATAATGGCATTGTGCTTGAGAAAAAGATCACCCAATGCAAACATTACATGGGTCTGTGGTCCTTACCTCCTCCTCATAAATGAAAAGCACTTTATACTTATCATTATTATTATTACCTGTGTTCCAGTAGTTGGTGCAGCTGGCCCAGGGGAGCTCATAGCTGAAGGAAAAGATCAAGTAGAACAGGGCCCAAGCCAATATGGTGGGGTAACATATGCAGCTGTACAGCAGAACCACCTGCCCCCCATAGCCAATACCTGCAGGACAACATGGGGCATTTCTGTTACCATTAGAAACATGACAGTTGTGTTTTCAGCTGTCAATGCAAAAATGCCAATGCAAAAATGTGTGGCAAGCCCCTCCCCTAAAAAACGTTAACATGGGTAGGCACATATCCATGTTAACCAATAAGGTTCTTCAAGCCGTGGCGAACGCTGTTTGTTCTTATAATGTATAACAAACCAGACGTGAGTCTTTTTTCAGTCAGCTACACTGCCAAACTGACACGCCCACCCAGCGTTTAATTTGACCTGCCTAACATTGCTAATATTCAATCTAGAGGGTTTATATTGTGTACTGATTCTTACGGAGATGTGTTGTATTGTAATAGTATTTTAGTAAATAAAGTAAATAACGCTGTGGAGTGTGTGTGGTTGGTGGCTGGTTTAAGCAGCCTCACCTGGTCTGAGTCAGACTGATTAGACTCTGGGGTTGTGTGAGGCTGCACACCTGTGGTGCATCAGAGTAATCAAGGCCCACAGGTTAAACCAGCCACCAGCACACACACTCAGGAGTAGCGCGAGCATGTCAGCACGTACCACCTGCAAAACATTCTCAACCCTGCAATAAACCGGTTTGCTTAATAACTACCTGTGTCCAGGTTGTCGGAGGAGCCCAGAAAAGCCACCTAGGTGGCGTATGGCAGTCAACTGCCACAAAAGCATTAAATATAACCAATGGCAAGGACCTTTAATCTCATTGTAAAAGGACATAATTTGAAAGTGGTTGGACAAAGCAGATTCATTTCCTTTGACACTTCATGTCCATTGTTCTGTATGCAGCTAAAGGCAATATCTAATTCCTTAGCTTTCCGTATCTCATTGTTTAACCAATGCAGTGATATTTAAGTCCCTAAATTTTATTGGATTGCAAACCTGTTTAACCATTAATTATGTGTTTGCAATCTCTCGTGTCTTGAGGAGCATTTTCCAAGCAACCGCTGCTTTGTTAATGGATGCCTTGCTCAAGCATTAGTTACACATTACTGCATCCAAACTTAAAATGTTTCTTTCACTAGTCTATATTTCACTGGTCTCCCCCCCCCCCCCCATTTTGTGATGAATGCCACAATAATTCATATTTAAACATGAGGATTATACTGGAAATGTAAGTATTTGGCTGTCAGAATAAATAAATTAATCCAAATAAATAAATTGAGTTTACTAGAAAGAGTAAAACTCCCACGTCCCATTAGTCACCTGACCCCTAGCCCCATTTTACCCCATCGACACATTCTTGATCAATTCATTATTTCTTCGGCCGCATCGTTTCTGAGAATGAGCTGTGAGCTCCTACACAACTACGTAGTATTATGTAACTATGTAAACACTAGGTATTGTCATTTTGTAGCATTTCTAAGCGGTAAGCGACACCACAACTGGTTACCTTCTGCCAGAGGGCAAAGCTTCCTCCAGACAGTGATACCCCCTTCCTGGGTGTACTGACCCATGGCTGTCTCCAGCAGGAACAGGGGCACGCCACAAGTCACCACAAACACCATGTACGGTACCAGGAACGCACCTAGAGCCACAGGCACACACGCGGCTAGACAAAGATGGGGGAATACCAAGAACACGCAGAGCTCTTCAAGTGAAAAGTCAGAATGATTCTCATACCCCCTCCATTTTTGTAACAGAGGTAGGGAAATCGCCACACGTTTCCCAGGCCCACGACGTTCCCTGCAACAGCCAGGAGGAATTCTGTTTTACTGGCCCAATGTCCTCTCTCTTCAATGGTCACTTTCTCCATCTTGTCTCTCTTGGAGTTTATTCCAGCAGAAGCTGTCAGGACAATCTTCTCTCTGTTGTCGAACCCCTTCTGACCGGCGGTGGCGGTTTGAAGACAGTTACCTATCTGTTTCACGGTAGGTTTAGGACTCAATACTTATTCACTCAAAGTGACAAATCCCGAGGGGCGATTTTGAAACACTCCTTCATTCTGGAAACTTACTGCCACATTTTCTGTTAATAAACACACCATATTTGCACTTGGCAAATGTGCCCCAGCATAGATATTTTTGTTCTAGATTATCTTGTAAAGCTAGCTATATATTATTTGAGTAGATTTAGGCTATCATTTGGAAGAAGACAATTCTGATACCTTATTGAACAGGGAGCTTATGATTTCATGTGCAGATCTATCTTACATTTGACACTTGTCTGTCTCTGTCTGTTTGTCTGTGCATTTTGCTGATCTTATTATTTGTTTGTGGCACTAACTACCAGAAATTGGTAATGTACATTTATTTACTGTGCTTGTTGTTCGTATCATGGCACCAGTGGCTTGGTAATTACTAATGTTGTTTTAAGGAAATTACAATCAAGATATATTGTCTGTGGATACTTTTCATTTAGCTGATAGCCCTTTATTCTGATTTTACAATTGAAAATTCAACTGATATTTGTAAGCATTGTAAGATGGTAATACAATTCTCACTGAATCTAAATGTCCAAAGAATGCAAAAACAATACATTGTTGGTATAGAGAGCTTTTGTGAAACCATAAAAAAATTATTTTGTTTTCTGGGCCATTGAAGGCCTATAGTCAGGCCTATAGTCCTAACAGTCAAACTGTAATTCATAGTCTGTGTACAATTCATACTCAGTTTTAAATGTTTGTAAACAAGACACAACAAAAGGTTTCATTATCTTGCTGACTTTGTGCATTTTCCAATCCGGCATCACATGTTTGTCAAATACGAACATGTATGATTGCCTTGTCAAGGCAAACCGCATTGATTGTTGTGGTTAAATTCAGCAGTCAAGCAGTTATTTACAATTTACAACCCGTAACATTTATTTTTCAGTTACAAAGACCAAAACCAGATGAGTCCATAGGCCCAAAGCAGTAGCACAACTGTATAGCATCTAGATAGAGTCGTCTTCCCACTTCCATTAGTCTCAGAGTGCCTGACCCCTAGCCCCCCCTGCTGGCCTGAGGTCAGATGACAGCGCCTTAAGTTTCCAGCCCTGTCCCACACCAGGAGCTCAGCGTGTGGGGCGCAGCAGCCCGCCTCGTACCTCACCCACACGGGCTGAGATGATTCCCCCACCCACTCAGACACGTTCATAGGGTGCTCCCCCTTCTCGAGTGTAGACCTGGGCTGTCCAGGGGCTGGTCTCTGTCTGTCTGGCTGTTGCTGGGTCCCAGCCTGGCCTTCTCCTGGAGGTGTGGGGGCGTGGAGGAGGAGGGTGAGGACCCCCTCACCCCGGAGCAGTTGTAGGGAGGCTAAGCCAGAGCGGCCCCTGTCCGATAGAGCCAGGGAGACGCTCCAGCTGGAGTTGGTGCACCGAGAAGGACAGGGCCTCTCCAAGTGTGTGGTGGAGCACGACGGAGGAGACATGTCGGGATCCTTTGGGAGGAAGAGGAAGTGAGGTCAGTGAATCTTTCACCAGTAGGATAACCCATAAACAGGCGTCCATACACCTCTAGTTTAGTTTTGGCTCTTTGGCTAGTTTTGGTTTTGGTATTATCATAATTTGATCATTCGGCTGAATTTTATATTCAAGTGAGAGGTTTGTAAACGTAGATCTATTTCTTTTGAAATAGACGACCCTTAAAATTCCTTTCCCGGACACCATACACACACACACACACACACACACACAGAGAATGACATTAACAATGAAGTGTGGCCGACAGAACAACTGTATTGGGATTCCTTCTATATTTCAAAGTGACCTTAATCGCGACTGGGGGGGCGCTCCATGACGGGACCTACCGGAGGCACCACGGTCAGGTAAGCCACGGCGTAGTTTGAGTCGAGCGAGTCCAGGGCGTGCACGCTGAGGGTCAGGGTGACTGTGGCGCCTGCCTCTGCCGTCGCGGGGGTCAGGAGGTCCACTTGGCTGCGGATAGACCCCTTCTCAGCCACGGGGAAACTAATGGAGCAGGATTTAAGAAGAAGAAGGGGAAAAAAGGTGAATATTAAGGCATTTGATTGATTGTTTATTTGATCATCAAAAAAGCGTACATCTTATTTCCATTGTGGTTTAAGGGAGGGGAGCAGGTAAAAAGAAGGCTAACGTGGAAGCAGTATACTTTAAAAGACCAGTCCACATAAAATCAACACCTTCACTATAGTTCAGTTTCATTTAGTGAACACCAGTAGTGAGCCATTGATACTCCTCGTTGTTGAGAGTAATGTATGATCTCAACGGTGTGTTGTGGTGTCGTGTCGTACCTATGAGGGCCTCTTGGATGAAGATAACCGCGGTCGTCGGCCGCGGTGAGGTTGAAGAGGCGAGCGGGGCCGTGGTTAAGAACGTCAAAGTGGACCATGGTACTGTGACCCGGCACCAGTCGGGGGACAGACAGAACCTAGAGAGAGATTTCATTGGAAGGGTGACGTATACATGGATTGTTCTTTTTTCATATGGATATATTAACAAAGTTATTTACTAGAATTGTCCCCATTGTATATCCAATGAAAAGTAACAAGGAGAAAGAGCTATAGCTTCCATTCGGTGATGGTTACTGTGGCTAATACGACTCAGTGCTTAACAGTGCAACAATATTCTTTTCTTTCTTTATGTCTCTATGCTAGAATTAGCATTTAGCTTCCCACTCCACCACCACCACCACCACCTACCTGTATCTGAACATGGGTGGGTTCGATCATCTCCGTGGAAACCCTTTCCAGCTTGTTTCCGTTCCCATCGCGGCCGGACAGGCGAACACAGAAGGGCACTCTGGGTACCGAGTCCACCGCGCCAACGAGCTCCTCCCCCACGTACGAGTGGCTGGACGAGGAGGAGGTGGAGTTGAGCCACACCTTCTGTAAGCTTTCTCCATTGGCTGCCAGCAGTGTCACGTGACTGAAAGAGGCCTCCTCATCGGGGGCTAGACCCTTCACGGTCAGCACAAGAAAGGTGGGAACACCTGTGAAACAGCGGGCGAGGTGAGGAGTTTCCAATGGTACTCATGATTTCAACACAAAAAAATTGAATTGAATGCTAATACAGCGTGAACCAGTCACCACTCAGTCACCACCATACTCACCTGCTATTGGACTGCCCTCCACCCTTGACAACCCAGGGTGTGTCTCATTGGCCACTGTGGCAAAGTAATACAGGAAATCCACACTGCTGTCACCTGGGGGGAAATGGAGCAGTTTATTGAATCTTTTGTTCCATTAACTTACAGAAGTACAATCTGTGAAACACAATGTAACTTAAAGTGATGGACAACAGAAATCCGTAACTTACGTCTAATTATGTTATTAAGGTTAATCGATGTGTGCATTAAGTTAGCTGACTTTGAGATTAATATTAATATACTGACATTTTCTTGACAATATATTTGGTAGGTGTGTAGTGGATACATCCCTCTATGATATGTTATGGTTATTTTACGTTTTTAGATCCTGTTGTCCATCACTTTAAATGTGTAAAGTGTCAGCATCAATAGTAATAAAGTGTCAGCATCAATAGTAAGAGTCTGTATTTGTGTGATTATGCCCCTCCCGCTCAAATATATCAAACATATCAACACCCTATAGAGTGAGTTAATGAGTTAAAATGTAAAAGGAAAATGGCAACACAATAAGATGAGACAACAAAATGAGAGACAAGGGAAAACCAGGCGAGCTATCGGCATGAACGTACGCGACGAGATGAGATATGAAATGAACGTGTTCTTACCGATGATATTGAATGTGAAGGGTCCGTGGGTCCTGGCGTGAAGGTTCCACTGTCCTGGTTGTACAGGAGACAGCAGACGGACGCGCTTAAGGCCTTCAAAGCTCTGGAACTCTGCCAGGGGCCCGCGCTCTGCTAACAGAGACTGGCTAACACCTATGACAGAAAGAGACAGAAACCTTACAAGTGAATCTCTCCATAGAGACCATTACCATTAGGGTGGTGCACAGCAAGTGTTGTGTGGACTGGACACTGAATATTCATCCATGTATATTTCATCATCCTCCATCGTCATCGTCCTCCTCATACAACTCCTCCCGATTTTTATAGTACAGTGTGCAACAGACAGATATACAGAGCTCATCGGACTAAAATATGACACACTTTTGATTAAGGATCACAGTTGCAAGGTTATAAATGAAGAGTCTTGAGTTTTAAATTTCACTCGTATATTCAGTAGCCAAAGCGAATTGCTTTGAGAACAGAATGGCGATAGAAGAGAACTAATAGAATACAGGGTAGGGTTATTGTGTGTGGGCAGCACAGAGACGTTGCCTACCCGAGGGATTGGTGAGGTTACAGTCTGTGAGTTTGCCAGTGAGGTGCAGGATGACTCTGTTCACTGCCCTGTCTACTCTGAAGGGATGGTGGGACTCCACGCCACTGTCGCTCTCCACATGGAGCAGTGTCACCTGTTGCAGGGGGGGGGATACAGTCAGTCAACATAGATGCCAATACTAGAATAGTTAGTTAGACTTTATTGTCCCCGGGGGTCAATTATTTTCCAATAGGACCAACAATACACTTTACACACATCAACATGCAACAATAACAGACAGTAACAATATATAAAGTATTGTACTGAATAGTGTTAGATTCAAGCTGTTGGAGAGGTGAGTGTACTGTTATGCTCTGTCTCTGTCTCTGTCTGTCTCTGTGCCCTGTAATCTCGCTGACCATATGAAGCAATGGTAAGTGAACCTGTTTAAGGCAGTGGTTTTGGCCTGTTGTGTGACCCCATTTTTAGGTCAGACAATTAATGTGACCCAAACCTGTTATGCATCTGCTTCCCCACACATCTTTTTAACCCCATCAACATCTGCCCATAATGTCAACTCCCCAGTGAAGTACTTTAGTAGTTTGCTTGTGGCTCCAAATCATTAGGCTGTCTGTTCATCAAAATGTATTGTCACATTTCTATAACATATAAGCCAGCAATCTCCTGTGACCCCACATGCATTTCAGGTGACACCAACCCTGGCACTGCTTCCAGGGTTTAGTTTAAGAGTTTGGTTGCTCTTTAAACTAGCTGAAGGCCCATTATATCATTAATAAGCTTCTTATGCGACTGATACAAATTCTAAAAATCTAGAAGACTCTAGAAGAGAATCTAGAACCTTGTCGGCAACCGTGCTGTCTTCCACTATGGCCGAGACCTTGTAGATATGGGAGTTTGTTGTAAACACAGTCAGCCCTCCAGACACAGAGGACAGGGCGGAGTACAGGGAGAAACGGTCAGGGGACAGAGGCGCCCTGCTCCTCTTTCTCCGTCTCCTGCCAGCCGCCGCCCTCTTGTGACTGGGGTCCTCAGTTAGGAGGAAGGTCACCTGGGGGATGAGAGCCAATGGTTAGTCTTGGTTGGGGAGACACCCGGACGTGCGCTTGACTAAAACTGTTTTATATATATATCATATAAACTACCGGAGCTACTGCAATTCGGTCGAACAACGGAATGACGCAGTAGGTCTACCTTGCATTGTTTCTCGAGCGTCAGGGCCTTCACTGAACTGAACAGGTGTACATCTTTGGGTGACGCATCGGTGAATACAAAGATCTCTGACAGTGGTGGACTGTGTGTAAGAGCCAGCTGAGAACGCACACACACACACACACACACACACACACACATTAGGTTAGGTTAGACATAGATACCTGTACGCACGCACGCACACACACACACACACACACACACACACACACACACACACACACGCACACACTAAACTTAGTAATGTCTAAGATGTTCTTCAACAGTGTTGAGTACTTTTCATATCAACCTGAATGGCAGAGAGGCACATTTCTGGCTCATCTCCTCCCCCCAGGGCCATCAGGTCCTCCATATAGCCCATGAACTGCTCCGGGTCATCTGTTTCATACACCGGGCCCACCTCTGCATCACAGGTCAGAACAAGGCAAACTTAACCCAAAACATCACCCACTTATTCCTCGCATAGACTAGCAACACCTCTGTTGGGCTCCAAAAAACAGCTAAGAAACTATATGCAAAGGATCATAAAACTCGTTGAGGATAGCTGCGGTGAGGGGTGGTGGATGTCCTCACCGGGGTCATGGAAGGGAACCAGCAGGTAGGTGCCGGGCTGCCCACCGGAGTTTGCGCGTCCCTGGATGATGGCGAGGGCCCGCAGTCGAGCAGCGGTGATCTCCTCAAACATGCTGCCGGTGGTGTCGATGACAAACACCAGTGCAGGGGGCTGCTGTACGCTAAACAGCCTGGCCAGATGAGGCACATGACGGAGATTACATCATGCTTTGGATCCTACAGATCGTAGTCCTTGGATTGAGAACAGTTTGGATTGTACATCGGGGGGGGGAAAAAGACCTAAAAGAACACTTGATTGATGGATGTTTATTGAAGAGTGCAGACAAGTCTTCTCGGTTCAAATTGCTCTTCAACGTACTGTGTGAGGAATTTGAAAAATCGGACTCATTTTGTAACTTATGTTTCTGTTTTTTTACTTTCTTACCTTGTTTTGTACTTTGTGTTATTCTTAACACACACTTGTGTTCCCCCGAGGGTGTACTTTGTTCTCCTCTCGTTACTATGAGATGCAGACCCACCTGAGGAAGGGGGCGTGGCCTACAGTGTCCCGCAGGTCCTTCAGCACCGTCAGAGTGGCCTCTGAAGCCAGCCGCGCGGCCTCCACGTGCAGGTAATGGTGAGGGGAAAACAGGGGGGAGGTGCTGTCCTTGTTGATTCCCCCCTTGGCGCCCCTGTGACGGCTGCTGTCCAAGACACCCCCGTGACTACATTTCCCTGTGCAGCGGGAAAAGTTGTGTGATTAGGGGATGCTAGTGCTATTCAAAAAAAAACTAAATCAAGCTTGAATGTGAATTTGAAATATGAATATTGATTTAAGTTCATGCATTTCAACATTTGCCCCCATTTTTTTGCTGTGGTTTTTCTACATATATTCAAGCTGGTCCTGGCACCAGCTGTGACCTACCCTCTGGTTTGGAAGGGTTCTCACTGAAGTAGCCAGTAGTGAGCAGTCCCGGGCGAGGCTGTCGCTGGGTCAGTCTTGGCATCAGGTTGCCTCGGCAGGTAGCACTGAAACACTCCATACAGGTCGGAGTGTCATCTGCAGCGCATACAGGAAACTATAGTGTTAGCATCATTAAGTCTTGCAGCCAATGAATGCTGCTGTTCAGTAGATATGATAGAATGGTAATTCTGGTAATATGTTATGTAGTGTGAAATGTCTTGCCAATACAGTAATTTTCAAAAATTTTACGCTTTTAATCAAATTTTTCGACATCAGACAGATCAGTCGGTTACCGTGAGCGACCGGGACTGCAGGCTCTTCAGGCTGCAGGAGGTGATGGTAAATGTCACGGTGGCCCATCTCCACCCAGTTGCTATGACTGTAGAAGTCCTGCCATGATGGATAGAGAGGGCCAGAGAGAAGGAAAACAACTTCAGGCTGTTAGGCTATTTTGTAGATTGTCATGGTCTTATAGGCCATACATTTTGATTTAAGTGAAAATGAATACTACTACTACATAATAATAATAATAATAATAATAATAATAATAATCATAATCATAATAATCATAATAATCATAATAATTGTGTACAATTTTAAAAACAGGTTGGATCTTCAAATCTGAAAATGAAGAGTCAGTTTAAGGGCCTGGTTCTCCTCGGCCCAGTGTGGCCCCTCTGCAGGGTCTCCTGTGTACCTGCAGGGAGTGGAAGAGCTGTCCCAGGACGCGTCGAGCACTCTGGTGCTCCCCGGCCCGCACCGAGAGCAGGGTCTGAGCCCAGGCCTGGCGGAGCATAGCCGTGGCTCCGTCCACGCGCTCCGAGTCAAAGTGGTACACGGGGTCGGAGCGGGTGGAGCTCAGGAAGTCCATGGCCGCGTTGGACTTGACCACCTCCCCCACCGCGCTCCAGAACCCACGACCCAGTCCCCTCTGGAAGACAGGGGGGGGGGGGGTCATCACAATGTCATCACAAACGCCATAAACATGTGCAATATATAATAGTAATATAATAGTATTTTAAATGACATACTTCATTGTTTATATTTATGTTTCATTTCCTATTTTATTTTTATTTAAATATCCTTATTATAATTGTGTATCTATCTATCTATCTACTATATCTATCTACTTATATGAGACATATTGAAAGCACTTGTACCTGTTCCTGCGTGTCATGACTGTGCTGGTCTTTGTTGATCCCTAAGAGCGTATCCATGGTGACGTTGAGGATGGCCTGCTCCGTGATGTACTGATGGGTGTACGAGTCCCAGGACAGCGTTAACGCGCGGGACCAGAAGTCTGGGAGGAAGCCTGCACACGGCAAGGCGACGAGCAGGTAAGCAGCAGCAAACCACTGTACCCTCCTGCCGTACCACCCCAACACCGTTAGGCTGCCCATCACTTCCTGAGACCGGGACGGTTGGCATCACAGCTGGAAGAAATGTCATAAAATGTCATAAAACTAGACTAGTTTTCACCTGTTGGTGATTATTGCGATCGTAATATGCAAATAGGAAAACTGTAATAAGTCAGAGTGTGGCAGAGATGTTGTTTACTGTTTAAGAGAAAAGCCACTCCCGAAATAAATTGAAAGTAACTGGAATTGTCCTCAGCTCTTTTATTCTGTGCAATGTTTTTGTGCAAATGACGTATCAATATTTAGCAGTTTTCTGTCCCCCCCACCACACTCACACACACACACACACACACACACACACACACACACTGTACAGAGCGTCCTATTGTTCTGTGTTAGCTAGATGCTCATACAATGCACTGCTTCTGTTCCCATGGCCTGTGCCCAATTAAGAGAGTGGCCAGAAACAAAGACTGAGGTCTTTCAAAAAAAACTTCTATTATGTCTTTTCTATTATGTCATCCTTCATTAAACAAGCCTCCTTCATTTGATCGACTCACTCATCTTGATTCAGATCCCTGACAACCCATAATAATCCATACGACAATTAACTGTAAAACACGAGTAAGCCATGTGCATTCTTGTTGATATTATTATTATTATTATAAACTTTATGACAACTTTTGTATCAGCTTCATATCAGCTGTGCCATGCTGTGTAAAGACAAGTGTACGGAATACATTTCCTAATAATTCTTTATGTACAGCACATCAAAAAGTAACTGCAAATGTGTAGACATGTATTCTACAAAGTTGAAAAACAAACACAGAAAATTCAAAGTTGTGTTTCAGTACTTCGGTACTTCAACGTGCTTCCTCACCTCGGTCAAAACCCTCCACTCTGTAGTCGCAGAAGTAGTATTCTTGTTGTTACTGTTGAGTCTGAGGGTCTGTCCTTGGCTCTTGTCTCCTGACTCGCACCCCAGTATATAACAACAAAAAGGTTTGAAATGAAAGTAAGTAACACTTAGCGCTTTCGGGTGGACAGTCAGACGCGGCGTAGTCCTGTGTGTGTGTGTGTGTGTGTGTGTGTGTGTGTGGGAAAGGACCAACGTTGGGCTTAAGACATCCCGCCACAAGCCCAAGTCCTCTCCCCCAAGCCTTGTGCCCCTCCTCGCCCCCATTACTGCATGGTGCATTGACTCATCACAATAGGCCTGCTGCATATATTACTAGCCATGGTACTCACACCCCAACCCCCTGCACTCTACCCTCCAGTCTCCCTCTTTTATCACCAAAAACAAAACCAAACAAAAAAAAGAAACTTTTAGGCCCTCCAACACACACACACACACACACACACACACACACACACACACACACACACACACACACACACACACACACACACACACACACACACACACACACACACACACACACACACACACCCTCTAACCTTCCTTCAGACAGCAATGCATAGAAGAATGGGCATCAGTTGCTAGCCAACGCTAGGTTTAGCATGGCACTTTTTGTGTGTGTTCCGTCTTGAGATGGAAGGGGCCCAGGACTTTGAGTTTATGGGACCATGACATTTTCAGCTGTTATAAAATGTTGTGGTTCAACGTCTGTTTGCTTGTTTTTTATTCTTTTATGTATTTATAATATTGATAATGTCATAATCCCATGAACTCGTGACTTTGGAAAATGACAGCCAAGACAGAGGGGCAGACAGACAGACAAACACAGGTCCAGGTCAGGGCGCATAGAGAGAGAGAGAGAGAGAGAGAGAGAGAGAGAGAGAGAGAGAGCTCCCTGAGCCATCACATGTTTTGTTAATGATTGTTTCTGTTATGGAAATCAGTTCACTTTGGATTAATCATAAACTGTATAATTAAAATGCAAGAAAGAAAAACTCCCAGGTTTGCACGTTGCCATTTCATTTATTATTGAATAAAGGTGTTACTT
>OOFB01036696.1:13925-24681 GCA_900323305.1 Trachyrincus murrayi
TTTGTTTGTCTAAGACATGTTTTCTACTGGCATGGACTATATTCATATAAATACACAGGAGGATAGAAATGGGCCTTGAACAATTAGGCACCTGCGACGACCATACTTCAATGAGGAAATGTTTACTTGCTTATGTGAGTGTGTGTGTGTGTGTGTGTGTGGTGTGTGTGTATGTGTGTTTGTTTCAGCATTCAAGTGCACATAATAGCATTATATATTTATACCATAAAAATGTATTTTCAAATGTGAATGTCTGGGATGTTTTGTGAATTCTTTTAGTTTTATTGTCAGCGATCAAGCTGTTGTTTCTGTTTTCACCATCAAAGAAATAAAAAAGGAAATGAATATACCTTTCATTGCGATGCGCTATAATGCAGCTTCACGGGTTCATTCATTTATGTGTAGTTCCAATATGGACAAAGAGGAGTTGAATGCGGTGCATTTCCATTACCAGCAGGTAGTGCTATCAGATCAATGGTGCCTGCTATTCCGCTGTAAAGAGACCTTTATTTCTATGTTTTATCTACCACAATAAAAACACATAGGCTATAATGGAAGAGTGTCTCTGAAGCAGAATGAATATTGCACATTAACTATTGATACTGCAATCACTTCCTAGTCTTGAAGCACAAGTTGTTCTTTGGTCTGCTGCAGTACCAATCAAGTATCAATGCCACTGCCTGATTTTACACAGCATATATCTAACAACTTTAAATATACAGGCTAACATTTACCACTTGCAAGTCAACTATACATTTGCTGAGGTGTTGGAATGATGACTGTAAACAAACAATTTGCATTGGACCATGATTTGCAGTGTCCAAGGGCCTCTTGAGCAAGTTAACTTGGCAGAATACAATTCAGAGCATCCCAGTTCAAGCCTCAGTTGCTGTTGCAACTGCGAGGCATTGATTGAAGATTCCAGTTTGTGTTGCTTCAGGTTTCTGTGGTTGTTTCTCTGTGACCAGCCACTCTATCATTAGAGAGAGTTAAGTGGCTTGTGATTAAAGGCTGGAGTTTGTTGCACCAGCGGCACGTATACATTTTCCCTCGTGAAATACTAATGTTCCATCATGCAACCAACAGAATACCAAGAGACTTTGGCAGGTTTTACTTGGGTATTTAGAAATTAGCAGTGCATATATATGCATATATATTCTGAATTAGATATTTCATGTGGCTTTCTGTCACTGTGCTCCTTGATTCTTGAGTTTGCTTAACATTCTGTGGCCATTAACCTTATGCAATAATCTGGATACCCGAAATGAAAGTGTGAAATATGTGACCAGTAACAGAATTACTAAATGAAAAATTTAGTGGATTTGACTTAATTGAATTATCTTTGTCTTCTTTTTGGTAGGGCTACATCATATGGGCATATACATCCATGGGATAACATCATGTCTCATTGTTCCGTGCTGTTATGCAGGATATCAAGATGCGAAAGCGGCTGGCATAGGGCGACCAGACGGCCCCGTTTAAAAAAAATAGGATTCTAAAAATATATTAGTAGATTTTTAAATGACGTGTTTCTAGCTTGCTCATGAATGTTCATTATGAGACAGTCTCGTGTCTATCTGATAGGCTGTACACATGGGTCTATCTATCGACCGATCATTAACAATGGGATATCAATACAATACAGAACAATTCCTTATTCGAGGAGTCTACTTTGGCTTGTTTTTGGCTGGTTTACCCAAAGCTTAAAACACATCATAGTAAACCATTGGGCATGTACTGCCCAATATTTTACTACAGTAGACCTACTACATTTACCATGATAAGAATAGGCAAAACGTTAATTAATACAAATGTCCCCATTTTTCATTTCATAAATCTGGTCACCTTTAGCTGGCATCACATGTCACATGTCGCCTTGCGGTATCCTAACGTTATTTATTTGCCATACTTTGTTGCCAATATCACCGTATCCTAAAGAAAGTACAGTACAGTCTCCAGTACACATCGGTCCAACATCCTCGTGTTCACCGTGGATGTATTATATTATAATTATATTAAGAATGGTCTTCACAGCATAAATGCCAGACCGTTTAAGTTGTAGTCGTGATCTTGTGGTTTGGTTATACAGCATGAGTAAACTCTCAAAACAGTGGTTTAGTAAAATGATAATAATACTTTCTGCGTGAGTAAACATCGCATTTGTCAAACGTCCAGTGACTATTTACGCGGAAGCGAAATACATGTAGTTTGGTTGCATCTGTTGGGCGGCACAACTAACCTGATTGGTTCATAGTACATGGATTTGATGACCATGGCAAACTCCCGGTATCTATGAACCAATCAGGTTGATAGACATCCTGGAATTAATCCCGTTCAAATCAAACCTATCAGAAAGCACACAAAAAATAAGTGACGGTTGTTATTTGCACTAAGGTTAATTGATGACCTTTTTTAATGCTTAGGTATCCGCCACCGTTTAGCCATCAAATTTTTCTTAGACACGGTAATGTTAATATTATTTTTGGAAATTGAACCGTGAATGTCATTTTCTGGTTAACAGGTATTTTACTAATGAATAATCTGTTCCTCTGTTTCACAGGTTAATTACAAAGACTTTTTGAAGTGAAACAAACACACTTCTCTGGACCTGCTTGTGAGTAGAACATGTCTTTTTCTGACCACTACTAGGCCTAATTAAAATGTAAAATATGAATGTTGGTTCTGGATGTTGGTTCTGGATAGTCCATGCATGAAGTATAATTAATCTGAGAAAATCAACATTGTGGGATGAATGAAGTTAAATCAAGTCATACATTTTGCATATAACCAATCTTTCATTTAATCACGGTTATTACAGTATTTGTAGTGTTCTCCCAACTGACAGAGCTGTACCTTTACCTCTCAGCCATTTTACAGACCTGTCACTGCCCCCCCTCTCTCTCTCTCTCTCATATAAAACCACCTGTATTTTTTTTTACTATTGCTCACACTGCTACTATCTTAGTACTACCACTACATTGTTACTTTTAAATGTATTGATTATTATGAGACATTAACAAACTCGGCCTGCACTGGTAAACTAAAGCAACTCCACCCCTCGCACTTGCTGGTTTCCTGTAGTCTCCCCCCAGAAGGTTGTGTGATCGTCAGGTTTTCCGAACGAATAGTCAGAGAAAAAATGAATCGGAGCCAGCGGAGACCACAGCTGCAGAATTGCGTTTTCATCAGCGGATCGTTTTTCCCTTTTAATTTCCACAGCGTTATTTTAATAACACAAAAAAGCAAAACTACAATATCACGTAGGTATTGCTGCGCGGACGTCAGTGGCTTTCGGATCCACTTGTTGGTCCAAGTCCGACTAGGTTACGGCAGAGCTTCAATGTAGCCTAACAGCCTCCGAAGACACACGGCTTCCACAGTAGGCTATGAGATAGGGCTGCACGATTCTGGGAAAAATGAGAATCCTGATTTTTTTAAAATTTGATTTCAATGTTTATTTTCTCTTGATGCAGAGCATAACAGAACATATAACAGCAGGCTAATTGGTGTATGGAACAGCAGGCTAATTGGTGTATGGAACAGTGTGTGAGCGTGTGTGTTTTAAAGACCCCTCCTGTTTAATTTACACACCTTAATCTATATTGAATAACAATTAGTTTCATATGGTTTTTGCACCAATTTGTTTCAATCAATAACCTACAGAAAATGGCGGTCGGTTGTTCAGGTCCATTTTTTGAGCTTCCAAACGTGGATTCTGCTCTTTTTCACTGCCATTTATAATAACATATCATATGGGACTAGGACATAAACAACCCATGATGGCACACAAAAACTGGATTTAAAGTTAGTTTCGTAGCGGGTAATTCCAAATAGCCTATCCGATACGGCATTGCAAAAATAGTACCGATTTAGTTTGTCCCTGGCGATCCACTATGGCATCAGAATGGTATCTTCCCATGCACACTGTAACGGTCATAAATGTGCCTACCTGTATTCATTGTAACTTGCAGTACCATGTTTGGCCACTGTGGTGCTCTTTTTTAATGTAATAGTGTCTGCGACACAGTAACAGGTAACCCGAGGTAGAACCACTCTTCTCTTCCGGTCAACCCGCCTTGGGGTAGAGTTTGTGACTACGTGTGGATATTGTTTTGGTATATGTCGTAATAAAAGGCTCTCTCCCGAAACGTTATAACACGCTATCGCTAGCTGGGTTTTCATTAATTTTGCGCCTACTTCACATTTTGTTTTATTCACTAAAGCCTCAACTCTTGGCATCTGTCAAAAGTTTCTGCCTGCTCTCAGTGCTCTGTTGCACATCTTGTCACGTGTCGTATCGTCTTTTAGGATCACCGGGATTTTAGGAGCGCTTGATTTGTCTCAATGAATATAACAAATGCAAATATGGCAGAATCGTGGTCATACAGGAACAAGATCGCATAGGGCTATGAATCGAGATCCTGGTTCTTTGACGATTAATTGTGCAGGACTACTGGGAGAGTAGGCCTACTTCCAATTATCACAAAGCAAATAGGTGGTTTGAACATTTTGATGAAATTGCACGGCAGGACTAGCGCTATTCACCCAAAGAGAAATCACACAGGCGCTATTGTGGGCACTGCTGTCAGATGTATTAGGTACACATCATTGTACTCTATATAGACACGTTGGCTGGCCTTCTCTCAATCAGACATGATCAACATTTATATATATTTATATACAAAGCACTTTTAAACAAACTACCTTACATCATGTCACTATTAGACTAGAGTGTAGGAGGTTACCAGACCCCCTCTCAGGACTGGTTTACACTATGTGTTCCTCAGGTCAACCCTTGTGCACCTCACTCCTGGATTAAACTACAAAACACTGAAACAAATACATACATTAACCCTATTACAAACTATAACCCTAATACTGACCCTAATACTAACACTAACCATAATACTAACACTAACCATATAACTAACCCTAATACCCTAACCCTAAAAGTAACCCTATTACTAACACTAATCCTATTAATAATCATAATACCCTAAAAACATTGAACCATATTGTATTTGGTTCTTCTAAAAGGTAAGGCTACAACATAAATATCTTATTTCAAGACTTTATTTTTGAATTTCACCAGGCATTGCATTCAAAAGGTAATTGACATTGTGAATGCAACATAGCAAAACCATTTACCTTTAGTTGAACATAAACCAGCAGGCAATATCTCTATGCCAGGGTAGAAGTTAATGTTGTGATAATTTAGCCTACCATTAGCCTAATTCTTTAATCTTTGGGTCTTAGCTTTGGAAAGTAAAACACTATCCAGAACCCAGCGTTGGTTTTAAAAGAACATGTGTAAATTGGTGCTCTGTCACTATCAGTTGTGTTCAAGAATAAGAAAATGCAGTGTAAATGCGAGCACTTAGCATGTGTTAGCAGCACATTTAGCTAGAAGAAGTAGGGGAAAAAACACAATTGCCAAATAAAGATAATTTAACGTAAAGTCAAATGACCAATTTTTTTTTCTTCTCTACACCTAACATAACAAGCTTACAGCTGAAACAAATTCAAATAATTTGCTTATGACTTGCAGTACACAAATTAACAGCACTATATAGTTGAACCACTGAAACAGGCTTTCCATAGCTTTCACACATCAACAGGTATTACCGGAAACTGCAGTCAAAAAGTAGCAGTCCATACAATTACATTCATCTTCTCATCACATCACTTCTCAACGGTTTGAAAAAGGGTTTCTGCAATTTAAAAAGTAGAGGAAACAACACTAGTGGGAGAGAGTGAGTACAGTTAAAGTAATGCTTACTGCTAAAGAGCAGTAAACAGTAAGTTATATATAAGGTTAGGGTTATATATAACTAACCCTAAGTTATATATAACTCTGAAACTGTGAAGTCATGTGTCACGTAGCACATTATTACATGATTTAGCAAAGAACAACGCATGATAAACTATTATCTACATTGTATCTTATCTGCTCTAAATATTTTAGTTCATAGTCAATCTTTCTGTGAAGGACAAATCTGTATAGGCTGTCTCTCATACTTCTGCATTGTTGAATATCAAAGTCTGTGTGAAATGAATGCACTTGCAAAACTACAAAACATACATTTGATAACGGTAGCGCGAAAATGACAGTATTTATTTGTTTTCGAAAGATTCAAATAAAAAGAATCACAGTTTCAGAAAGGTATTGAGTTCATGCTAGTTCATGCTTGTTAAAACGTTCAGCTTTACCGCTGATATTTTTCTATTCGTTGTGGTTGTTCCTCTTTGGTGGTTAACACGTCATCCTTCATTTGTATGGCCCCGGCGCCTTCACTGCTGTGGCTTGAAGCAGTACACGCCGTAGAGCTTCTGCTTCTTATCGGGGAAGCCAACGAAGCGCACAGCGGCTTGCGTCGGGCTGCAGTTCTTGCGGGGTACGGAGATGGGGTAGCGGACGCTGCTGTCGGCCAGCCAGCCGGCGTCACAGCGGTCGTAGCCGTGGAGTTTCCATGCGGCATACATGTGGCCCACCTTGGCGATCTCGGCACCGTCGTCCAAGCACGCCTGCACAGCCTCGTCGTAGGTCAGCCTCTCAGGCTGGTCTAGCCAAAAGAACTGACCTGTGGGGGGGGGGGGGATCATTAGAGACATATTATATAACATAACATATACATAAAACCTTTACGGGTGAAAAATCCACAACGGTTATCTTAAAAAAAAAGACCCATGTGACCGCTGAGTGTGCCTTTTGCACCCCGCTTTAGATCGAATATTTATCGAAAATCCAATACCTTTAAAATTCACCTTGGTTCTTGTCTAATGTTATGGTTGGATACAAAATGAAACATTAAACTAACTCCATTACTTGATTTGAAAAATGAAATCAAAGCAAACATTTAAAAACCTTTTACCTTCGAGTTGGGATGTGAAGCAGAAAACATCGTAGTGGCTCTTGGACTTGTCACGCTGGCCGTATGTCCTGAGGCCGGCGTTTGCCCCGGAACCGCCACATGGCTCCCGGGGCTTGGTGACCGGGTACTGGACGGTGCCGTCGATCAGCCAGCCGGCGTTGCACCAGTCGAAGCCGCCTCTCCATGCCTGGGAGAGCTGATCGAAGGAGGCCACCACTGCATCCTGGTCCCAGCACGCCTGCTCTGCGTCGTGGAAGTTCAGGTTGTAGCGGCCCAGGCGGGGGGAGTATGGGAACACGACACCTATAGCGGAAAGAGGACATTACATATGATGGACTCTCTAAATATCCACTTATAACCACACAATCAGTCAATCACTGTGCTAAATCCGTACTTGGGCCTCAGCAATGGAACTGGTCATTTTATTACATTTCCTTTCTGCTCAACTCACAATGTTCTTCAATGTTCTGCCAAACCAATGAAATGTAGGCTGTATGGTTTCTGAGCCTACTACTGCAGTGTCTCAAGGGATACCGGTGTTGCTGGCATACAATCTCATGGGTTTTAACTTTGCCATCTTGACTGTGAAAGGAGTCATTGTCTCCGCAGAGGCCAGGCTTCTCTAACTGCCTAATTAAATGGCTGTCCGCGCTTGCAGGAAAGAGATCATCTCACTCAAGTTAGTTTGCTAACTACTGCTGTATTTTCATCGAGCAAGGTACTCATAGCTATTAAATTACTTGTATTGGAAGTATATCTTTATAATGAAGAGTTTAATTTACTTTACTTTACTAATTACTTGACTAATGTATTTACTCCATGCACATATGTAGCCTTTGACTAAATGGTGACCCTTTGACCCTTACATTATCAGCAATATTATTTCATGGAGGATCTGTTTATGGATATTTTACCCATGATAAAATAGACATCAAGGAAAAGTCATAATACAATTCTAAGATGAATGTCCAACTTGATTATTGAGGTTTGATTCATGAAACCGACATGTGCTATGAGGTTATGTCTCTCTCTCAGCTGTGAAGGCAAAGTAAACAGATTTACCGTTAATGAGGCCAGCGTCTTCCACCTGTAAGGTAACATCGTAGACAACGTCTTCCATTCCCTTGACCACTTCACATCGGTATCGTCCGCTGTCACTCGCGGTGGCGTCCATTATCACTAATGAGGCGTCATTCTCATCAGCCTCCTGCAGGAAGGCGCGACCATTGAACTCCCCAAAGCTCTTTGAGTGGAAACCCAGCGAGACCAGAACCTCCTCTTCATCCAGAGTCTCATCCTCAGGGAGCCGGCTCCACTTGACTCGAGAACCAATGCTAGCGAATGGCATTATCTCCGAGTCGCCATTGAGCCGGCAGGGCAGAGTGACGTTGGACCCGGTGGTGGCAAAAACTGTCAGAGAAGAAAGAGAAAATGATCTGCTGTGACATTGGTTACATTAAGGAGGATTGAATTATTGTCATGTAATAAGATCCCAGCAGGATGGACATTGGTGACTTGGAGCATAAAGGGAGGATATTTGTGGTCTCAACCTTCTTATTAAATTAATGTTTAAATGGTGTTCATACAGTTAGGTGAGTGTCAGTATATATTTGTACTGATTTGAATCTCTGCAGCGTAACAACATATTAAAGCAGCCTAGATGCTGCCGAGATTAATAGATGCTGCAGTTGGATGCTGTCGGTCTCCAGAACCTGAAGCCAAACATTTGCATCTGTCTCTTACCAAACTCTGCATTACTACTTTTGCATGTATCAGCTTTTGGTTGTTCTGCAATATTTAACGATTAGACAATATTGCACACCCATTACATGTGTTATGTGTATTGTAACACACAGTTCGTTTCTAATATAAATACAAGCCTCAGTTGTCAATTGTGCCAATGAGTAACAACCTTTTAACCTCTCAAAAACGGATCCCACGGTGTTTGTGCAGACCTCCTGGCCTTTTCAACAGTTTGTTTAGCTTAGAGGATCCCACCAACAGTGGGGGTGTGTGCCCAGTATGCATGAATGAAGGATATACGTGACAACTGACCCTATTGCCGTTCCTCCAACACACCACAAATAACGACAAGTCATGCTTTGTAAAGACCCTTTAGTGAGCAGCACAGGACCTTTACTTTGAGGGTTACTTACATATCTGGAACTTATGTAACTGGATGTTTAGATTATTTACATGTATACGTTCGTCTTTATGCTAAAGAAACCGAAGCTCAGATTTTCTCAGATCTGCCTGAAGCGTTCCCACAGTGACTTCCTCCACTGAACTCCGCCAGAGCCACAACTGGAAATGTTTTTTTCTTTTAACAAGCGCAAACCTTTCCCACACAAACCTTGTCAACTAAACATGGCTTTGCGCATTCTCGTTCTTCTCATACCCACCCAGACGGCCCCTAATCAACCCCCATGCCCTGTCTACCCTCAAGCCTCTGCTCCAAGAGCATGACAGACATGGGTCTGGATTTTGTACCGCTTTGCTGCAGTAAGATGTTATTAGTTGGAGTACTGCCGACAAAGCTAATCTATGTACCCTTACTTTCCACCTTTCATCGCACTGCTACTTTTACCATTACTTGTGTGTACAAGTGTTGGAAATCCTAACGCAGCCAGTCTTTAATTCAGAAGCACAAGCTTGGAAATAGTGTCTTCCCAAAAGCGTTAACATCATCATCATCATCAGAGCTTTGGTCATGGTGGGTATTTTTTCTCCTATTTTGTCAGTTCTCGTCTCAGTAATGTCAGTAAGTAATGAGTCACTTTACGCTGCCTCGTAAATTCAGCGTTTGGGTAGCAGTCAAATAAAGGATCCAGAATTACTGAACTGCTCATCAAAACCCTGGGCGCCGACAGCTGATGTCGTCACTGAGAGGTTACCAGATGCTACCATGTTCAGAATTTATGGCTTGGCGTTGCCATGGCTTACTCAGACAGGGAATAAGAGGACCCTTTGTCCAAGGACGTATGGCAACATCGTTCTGGTGGGAGGCAGGACTATTCACTGGATGAGATTTTTAATTGTCAAACAGGTGTTAAAAATGGGAAATGGGAACATTTACGTGATGATGCACACAAACAGAGCAAACTTCTAACATACCAACTTCATCCTAAATATGAATGCTGTGTTTGATCATTAATCTACCAAGTGTTGCATTTTCAATGTATATTTAGTGTCTACTCTGAGGTCAAAGTTGAGGCTTTTTGTTCGGTTCAATTCATTCTCAACTATGTCCTTCTGTCTATACAATGACGAGAAGAAGCTGGAAAAGAAAATAAGTAATGTAACATGTGTATGACAATAAAAAAGCGGAAGCTGCTACCTATGCAGCCACTTTATGGCCATAGGTACCGGCTATTTTTATGACACTTTCTAAGGTTTTTGCCACCGATTGAAACCATATGCTTCTTTGCAGCATTGGGTGATAAAGTAATAGTTGCAATAAAGTTGTCCCGAATCGACCGTGTGAACTATATATTTTGAATCTACAGGGGCTTAACAATGTCGTTAAAAACAATACTGTGTATTTTTTGTAGTATTTTAGTCGTTAAGCGGTACAATTTCTCTAATGAACGAATGAACCACATTCTAGAGGAATGGAATTGATGCTGCATGTGTTTCCCATGGCATGTAGCGGCAGAGCAGCTCGCAGCAGCTTGCTTTACAGGAACCTACAGCATTGCTCTTGATCTGGACTGCCTGTGTAAATATGGAGGAATAAACAAGCACAGCTGGGATACACACAACAGGGAGCCTCCTACACGCTCATGCCAATAAACTTTGTGCATCTCACATGCATAACACAAATGGGGAAAGAGTGTGGGTGTGTGTGTGTGTGTGTGTGTGGGGGGGGGGGGGGGGGGAATAGG
>OOFB01036696.1:27498-42033 GCA_900323305.1 Trachyrincus murrayi
GGGGGTCCCCCCCCCCCCCCCCCCCCCCCCTCCCCTTCCCACACCCCTTTTTTTGGCACTTTCTTTCTCTCTCTCGCTGTCCCTCTCTGTCCTGCTCAGTCTCTCCTTGTTTCACACTCCTCTGCCCTTTGTCCTGTCAGGATTTCTTCCTTAAGCCCCAGAGATGATAAAGGTCTGCATGAAATAAAAAGAGAGCTTTCCAATTTTTTTTCATATCTTAAATCAATCCTTCCCATACAATATCCTATTCACCCCACTGTTTATATTGCGGTAGCCTGGAGGTCTGCAATGGTTCCATTACTCATCAGCTGTGGGCCCGACACCCAGGAGGATGGAACTAAACATGCATGCTCACAGATTTGGCGTCCAGATGCTTAACATAAGCTCAAGACATTTGTGATGACCCAACCCAGGTCATCTCCATTCAGAATATGCAGATGCAACACTTGCACCATCGCTGTGACGTGATTCCTTCTGTCAAATGATTTACTGTGAATGATTGTTCTGGAGCTTTCCTCTTCCCACAAAAGTAACAAGCAAAAAAGTTACACTATGTTTGTATAGGATACCTAAAATTGAGAACAAGTGTGCTCAGAGCCCTGCTTTGTGAAGAACGATTTTCGAGGATAGTGTGCAGTTTTGACTGCTCAGTCCTGCTCGGTTGCTTGATAAAATAATGGGTTGCAGCCTCAGCCAAACAGGATGCATGGGGGGATGGTATTCCACTGCATGCAACATACACAGACCTTAATGTGGCAATTCATCTTCCAAACCATATTGTGAAACTGTAAATATTTGGGTAATCATAGTAAGAAAGAAAGACTGTTCATACATTGGGTTATTCCCCAGCAACATATAGGCACCAATCTAGACATCTGTTGTATATTTTGTTTTGTCTTTGTAAAAGTTCAAGTTCAAGTCTTTTATTGTCAGATGCACAGAACAACACAGACTGGGGACTGACATTCGTATGACAAGTCACCGGCAACTTTTATTATTTAGGTTAATAAGGTTATAAAGTGACATGTGAATGTAATAAATCAGCCTGATGGCTCTAGCATAGGGTGAAAACAAAACAAATAAGAAATATACATTGCAGGTTATATGTAATGGTCATCTATATGCTACAGAACTACATGGGCATACACACCATGTCACGGGCAGCTCCTCTATTGTATTGCGTGCAGAACAAGAGGTATCATAGTTGGAGCAGATACATTAACAGTAATAATAATAAGTCCATTTCATCACTCTTGATTTAACGACTAGATGACCTACTTTGTTGTTAACATTATATTTTCTAGATTCAACCTTAAGACAATCAAAGTAACCAACTGCATTATTGCATTATCAATATTTTACCAAAAATATGGTGCATTGGTGAATGCAATCGTTGAATGACAAAAAAACATTTCACAAAATACATTCTGTACAATGATTTCACAGTGTACTGTCTGTAAACTATATCACAACTTTTGGGCTGTTAAAGTAACTGGATGTTATATTATGATCGATTAGTGCAATTTTTAAAAATGCTCCCTCTTTACACCAGTAAGTGTGCATGTGAGCATGTTTGCAGAAAACCAAAGAGTTTCGACTGCAGATGTATAGCGGAGGTCTAGAGGGGTTAAGGGTTTAGGGTTCCACCCAAAACAGAGAGAGCTTTTATGAGTGCTGATTTAGAGTCAAGTCACACAGTAACATGAGCGCATGTACAGCTGTCTCTCTGTAGGCCGAGCAGGTTCCTGTTCTGGCAGTGTGGGACTGTCCACGATAACCCACAGTTCTTCACTGGACCAAGTCCCGGCTCCATCGAGGGGTTCTGTGAATACGGCCTTAACGACAAGCAGCATCCTGATTGGTCCGTCGGGAATTCTTTGTGTGAGCGTCCTCAAAAGAGGAAGAAAAAAAAAGAGGACGAAGGCTAAACAAGGATGGTTTATCTCATTTAAACTCCCTTAAGCTGCAAGCTGACATGTGTTTTTAATCATTGGTGCTGATGCTAACTGTGATTTGGGAGTGTGGGACGTCACTGCCAGTACCTGAACACATTGTGTCGTTGTGCTTCTTTTATAACATGACTTGAGTAGTTAAGAGGCTGCGAGGGCACCTGATCTTCTAAGGTTGGACCGGAAGGCGTATGTGATCAATTGTTAAATACATGAGTGGAACAGCTCTAGCAGCACACACAGCTGATATATATATATATATATATATATATACACACACAACGGATGCTTCATGGTCTCAACCTTCTTCAGGTCGGAGCAGGCATGAATAGCAAAAAAAAACTGACACGATTTGACTTATTTCGGAAACGCTCTGACTGACTTTGATTGGAGTTGGCTCGTGCGCTTTTTTTCTTGGCAGGAAGGGCTGCTGTGTGTGTGTGTGTGTGTGTGTGTGTGTGTGTGTGTGTGTGTGTGTGAGCGCCATCTGCGTGCGGTGTCTGCCCGTCGTCCCAAGGTGGCAGACGAGGAGCACCATAGTGCCAGTTTTATGTCGGCACACATCACACGATTGAAGTCAATGGTGTCTGTCAGATTGATATCTGACCGATCTGCTTGATTAAAGAAATAACACAAAGAACACAATGCAAACTGTTTTGTGAACACATTTGGGGAGTTGTTGTAATGACCAGTATGTATGACCAGTATGACCAGTTCTCATTTATTTTATATTAACCTTCCTCTTCTCTCTCGATCTCCCTCACTCTTTCTGTTTCTGACATCAGCTGCTGGGTTATGGTTATGGTACCAGCATGTGTGCATGGCTCCACTCTGACCACAGCTGTGGTTCTGGCAGGGGAAGGTGGGACTCTCCCACTGCCATGAGTGTTGTATAACAGCCCAGCTAGGGATTTCCAATAGTTAATATAAAATATAACAGCCCCCCGTCAGTAAATCATCCAATCAACAGCACTTGCTTGCTATGGGATGTTGGGCTTTTTTGGCGGATGATGGTCTTAATTACAATTTTGGCCATAATTTAAAATAATAAAATCAAACAGTAAATGTATTAGTTATGTTCACCGTGGAAACACCTCATACTTTGTTGTCAGACTACAACAGCCAGTCTTGCGATGTACCAGATTGCTGATTAAACAGATTTCCTGGAATGGAAAGTCCGGACCTTTTCTCTCAACGTCATTCGCTGTAAAGTCTTGAACTCATGAGATTATGCTACACTGGCGGTCTCTGCTATACAATGTTCTGGCACGCACATTTGCACAGACACACACACGCAGACAGCTGTGGCTATGAGTAAATGGAACTGTATGTACATACAGTATACGTGTCAGTGACTCATAGTGACTCAAAGATAATTAGTAGCCGTAACTTGGTTAATTTTACCTATGTTTGGAGTGAGCTAATGACGCCTGTTAACATGTACACCATGTCATACAGGGGAACAATCTTATGCAAAAACATACTCGCACATCATTTCCAGGCACTGTTGAATCTCACAGAGGGAAAGATGAGATGGGGTGGGTTGTGTTATTTGCGTAAATAGGCCAGCTGTGTCATAAGATGAAGACAACCACACGCACTTTCACCGTTGATCGATTAAAAGCACTAAGCATTAATTAGTTGAATATAAAGTACCCTTAGTTGGTACATACCTTTGACGTGACATACAAAGATGACCTGTGTGTGTGTGTTACATTTTGAGCTGAGCTTTATTAGCAAGGCATTGGCACTAGTCATTGGCAGTGTTGGGCAAGCATTTGTCAAGCTAACTCAGTCAGTAGTCTTTTAGTTCTGTTTTAGATTATAGTTCTTGGTATACAATTCATGAATTGACTTTGATTCAAACGAGGAAGCTGTTTTATTCAGGCGAAGACGGATACATTACCTCACATAAGCTATCTTTGACATTCTACTGCTTTGACAAATAAGGTGTCTGTCAGGTTTTTTATACAGTCTGGTAGAAATGATGGTCGTTCTTTAAGCAAGACAGAGGCAGCTCGTGGTGAAGGAAGGAGCGATATTTACAACCTAGTTTATGCTAAAAGGTTTGGATTACAATGTGGGAACAATCCAATGCATTTATCTTTGGCATGTTGGATGGTTCAGATTGTATGATATGGTTAATGTTATGGTTAGTATGGTTAATAAAAAACTAACACGGAAGATAAAGATGAAGATATTGAAAAGTAAGTTTGAATGAACGATCCAGGATTCCAGAAAAAGACGATTTATGTGCTATTTATTTCAGGTTGATTTAAACAGCCGTAAGTAACTTATGCAATCTACTTCTACTTCATGGCCTCAACAGCAAACGCTTTGGTCAAGGGCTCGGATGGATTGGGTTAGCTTCTTGGCTTTGGGAACAAAAGGCAAACAACAACTTCAATAGGCACTTCAGCTTGTTATGGTCACATCCACAAATCGTATATCTTCATTCGCTTTTATCACTGAGATTCAAGATGCTCTGAGTTCCCCTGGAGCGTGGCTGTTACATCTCTTGTTACAAACTGAGGTGGAGTCCGCTTTAGGCATTTTTTTTATATAATGAAAAATTAACTGGATAGCATGTGTCTGGCTAAATAACATCATTCACAGAAATTGACTGAATTCTATAAAGTAAAATCAGCTAGTGTAGAAAACAGCTACTGTCCCATTCAGATCCACACTCCCCCTCATTTCAAACAGTTGTAGTTATGTAAAGAGGAAAGACAAGTTGGGGAAATCATTCACTCTCTCGTTCTCCTCTTGAGCCTTTCTGTGTGGAGTCCTGTTTGAGATGTATAGCATATAGGGGATGGAGCGGTAGATTATTAAAAACATGAACAAAAACACAGCCCCCATTTGATCAGTTTTTCTTAATTCCGCATCCCTTCCACAGGGCAACACATTAAAAGTGTTACTTCTTTCAACAAAAAGGTCAACCCAGTCTCACATCAAAATGTGTAATAGCTACGTTGGTCCACAGCGCAAAACATATTAGTTTCACAATAACGGCTCTAAAATTGAGACCTGAAAGAATACTCGTAATAACTAACAAACTAAACATCATATACATTCACTGAACGAAGATTATGAAACTAAAATGCACATTTCTCGCTATAAATGTTATCAAAACCCATTTTAATTCAGATACTATCTTAAAATATAGCATTTTCCACTGAGAATAAAAGCAATGTCAGCCATTTTGTTTTGTTTTCACAGACAGAAACCTGACATTCACGAAACATGGACGCAGGCCAATAGAAAAGAATAGGCCAACATATCGTAGCTATCTCACAATTTTAGAGCCTTTATTGTGAAACATTTTGTGCTGTGGACCAACGTAGCTATTACACATTTTGATGTGAGACTGGGTTGAAAAGGTACATGAAAATTATAGCTAGATATGAAAGCAGCCTACTATACATAACAGCATTGGAAAGCCAAGAGAAAAGTAGCAAGAGAGAAAACCAGTTAATATTAAAACAACATGCCACGCTTTACTTTTTGAATCACACATTCTCTCATTATTTGTTTTATAGAAAAACTGGAGTGATTCCCGGCAGTTAAAGGCTCCGAGGCGGGTGTGTTCCAGGGAGCATCCATAGCATCCAGCTAGCGGTGCGATCTGGGCGGGGCTCTGAACAGACTCCAAGGTCACCCCAACATAATGGTTTAGGGCTGATGCCTCACAGAATCTCTGATTTACAATACTCAACATGATAGTCCCACAGCGTGGCATGGCCCAGCCAAACTATAAAGTTGAGATAAACCATTTGGAAGCATTACGTTTAGTGTGATATAACAAAAGACTTACAATTCAACTTTTACAAGGCAAGCTTTACAGCAAGTTAAAATCCCACAAAAAGAAACAAAGAATTGTTAGATACATTGCTTGTTTATTCAGCTGCATCTACAAATCGTATACTTGTACGTATGTAATACAATAAATCACAGTCTATTTATCTTGGTTTCTTTGTGTGCTGTACCTCTGTAAACAAAAGCTCAATAGTAGTTCCTTCACTCCATCCTAGGGCAGATGACAGCGCTGGCGGGGGGGCTGAAGGCTTTACAGCCCCCCCCCCCCCTTTTAAAACTTTAAATCACAAGCAGAGGTACAGTAGAGACCGCCCTTAACACTTCAAATGGGTTAAGGGACAGTGTTATGGTACAGTACACAGCTGTTAGCATTTTCCCCGGAGGTCCCCAGGTCTCCTGGCAACTGAAGAAACACTTCCCTTGTTTTTACATGAAAGTTTGGTTTTCTTGGGTTGTAGAAGAACCATAGCACTCTCCGAAAGGTCAGGACTATTCTGACCTTCTGGTTCTCAGGATGACTATTCTAAGTCATCCTGAGAACAATTGTGAATGAATGAATGAATGAAGGTGACAACACTATGTAACAGCTAGCAAATAACTAGAAAAGCTAATTTAGGCCAACATGGAGGTTTATTATTTCCTTCAAATGTACACAGTCTACACAGTTCACATACCTTGTTTACTATTAACCTCTTCCCTCCCTTTGTTCCTATAAGCATCTTTAGTTATCCCACACGCATTGTTATTCATAGATGTTGATAAAACAATGCTGTTTCCTATGAAAAAACAACAACAAATATATATATATGTATATCTATATATCTCTCTCTCTCTCTCTCTCTCTCTCTCTCTATATATATATATATATATATAGATATACCAAAAGACAAACACAAGCCTATGTTCTAGCTGTAGAACATAGGCTACATGTCAATGCCAGGTATTGTATCGGTACGTAGAGTCCAAAATCCAACAGTCTCTCTGTTGTCTTCTGTCTTGTCAATGAAGCTGTGTGTACAGCGTGTTCCATTGTGTTGCTAGCTATGTCTGCTTTAAATAAGCTTGGGACTATCTGGTTCATTTGTGCAGACTGGGATGTGCTGCTTGCTTGCCTATAGCAAGCAACGTCCCTGTTCCCAGCTAACACGGGGGTCCCCGCTACAACCGGAGAATGGGTTCCACATGTTCTTTAACAGAGAAGTCGTATAGAGAGAGAGAGAAGTGGGCTAGCCAAAATGAAAGCTGTAAGCAAATCTGGATGGTGAATATGGAAAGTCATCATGCTAAATACCTTGTACAGTTAACCAGACACAGCAGTAAAACACTGACGCCGATATGAAGACCTTGATTCAGTAGTGTTTACTGTAAAGATCTGTTTCATAACGTAATATATTTAATGTCTGCCTTTGAAAGGAGAAGGAAAACGGCATTGCCATATTGGTATCATTATCAATTGGGCTTTAAAAGTGTTCAGATCATGCATCCGCCTAGACTAAAACATGTCTGATCAACTCATTAGCTACTGCACATGTACATTATGCTTCCTCTACTACTCAATGTTATCACAACCAGAAGCGATTCATTGGATGGAAACAATGATGAGCTGAACAGGGAGCGAGATATGTTGTTTGGAGAAACCAAGAAATCTGGAGACGTGATAAACAGTGTAAACAGTGTTTCTTCCTGCTGTCCCAAAGAGTCAAAGTTGTCTGCTGAATGTTCTTACATGGCCATTTGAGGGCATGTCAAATCCCTCACTGCCTGGAGCTTGCGGAAGCTATCTGGTAATTCAAAGTGAGCAAAAGGTGCCATGTTCTCAGAGAAACTGTCTGAAGAAACTGACACACTGAAACTCAACAGCTTGAATCTTTCATAAAACAAAACGAATGTTACAATCTTTGCCAATCACTGCCACATTTTTTAACCAACATCATAATTGACTTGGTTTCTGTTTCCTCACTCTCTTTTTAAATCCCTTCTCTCTCGTACCATGTTCAAATGGCCTTCTTTGTCCCCTAATGTTGCAAACAGTCTGTCTGTCAGTTTTTCTTGTACGGATTGAGTTGATAATCCATGAGGTCAAGTTTCTCTGCCGCTTGGTCTGCAGGCTTTCACATCTTTGTTACCCAGTAGTTGTATTGTCTGGCTCACTGTTAGACCTTTAACTGCCGCACCACTCCTGCTTTAAGTTAACTAAACGTATGGGGTGTGACTGAAACAGAAAACATCTGGACGTTACCTTACACTGGGAATGGATTGATTGAAGACCTGCGTAGGGTAAGGTGTATTGCCTTACCCAACGTAGGAGGATTTGGGATGTCAGTTTTGGTTAATTTTGCTTTCGATAGCCCCGACACCATTAACCGGCAACTTAACCTGTTGATAAAAAAAACCCTGCAAAATGACGTGAGACATGATGCTTTTTTTTATTGTGTTGTTCGTGTTGTTCGTGTTTTTTCATTATTTTCCAAAAGTGAACTAAATGATTAGGCATTTATTAGAACTAAATGATTATTTTCACTGCTGTATTTTCACTGCCGTCTCCAGCCCATCATCCGCGAAACAAATGATCGTTTGTTAACAAGATCAGTCACAGGCTGAGTTGACAGCTAGAAGTTTATATCAGCACCTGAAGCTGCTACAAATTCTGACTCTGAGTGAAATTCCATCAGTGAATATAAACAGAATATCTGGTGAGTCAAACGAGTATTTGTGCAACTGGAATGACGGCACTTAATATTCGGTTAAGTAGAAGTTCATGTTGGAAAGACGTACTTTCTTAATATTTTCTGGTTAGGTAGCTAGCTATAGTTTCTGGTAAGGTAGCTAGAAAGGGCTTAAAAGACTATTCCAGTCTGGGTGATCAAACCATCGTAAACGTCTCTCCTGGCTTCACTAAAACATCCATTACCAATATAATTTGGCAAAATTACTTTGTTTTACCTAAGAGCATTTAGCGTGAGAACGCGTGCCCTGAACGAAAACAATAGCAGTATCACTTTGGTCTTCATGATGAAGTACTTCTATGGCAATTCACTGTTTTCTTTGTCCACACATTTTCCCTTCCGCATCCAGAGTGAACCCGGTGTCCCGTTAGTGGAGAATGTGTGTGTGTGTGTATGCAAATTAACCTATAGACCAACATGCGTGTAACCGCTCAAAAATATTCTCTGTGGTTAACCGTTGCCATCCCTAAGGTGGATTCATATTCTACAGGTTTAATGTTCAATGTGAAATTGATAGTTTCAGAGTGCATGTCAGGACAATGAACAACTAATGCTGTAACCTTTGTTGTGTATCTTTTTGGGTAATGGGTGACCCATTTATACACATGTTGGTGTGTGTGTGTGTGTGTGTGTGTGTGTGTGTGTGTCTTCTTGTGGATAACCTTGGGGAGTTGCAGGGTTTCCGTTCTGTACGTTCTGACTTCACAGACCAGCGGTATGGATAATGATCTACCGCAAACAAGACAACACTGCACCATTGTTCAAAACATTTGGTTCCACTTATGTAAAAAACGTATGCATTCAAGATTTTTTTTGTATGCCCTATTCAGGTTCTTATCAGGTTGTATAGTGGGTTAGCATCTGTCTGGTTAATTTTAAAAGGGATTGGTCTATAGTTGATACATGTTTACTACTTGGTGTAACTATACTATACTACTGTAAAAGTTGCACGCTATTTTTCTGCTGTTCAAACTATTTTAGTGGGGTACACAGACGCCAATAAATGCCATTTTCTCCATTGCTCTATTGTTCGATGACCGTAAAACATGATTACCTCTCTTTTACTGCTGAACATCATCACAAGGGTGTGTTATATATAATATACTTTACGGTTTATGATCCAATCCTCCTCAAGGACCTTCAACTGATGAGGGAAAACAGCAGGGACTCATGATTGTCAGACATATAGTAACAGCTTTCATGCGGCTGTTCCTCAGAGATTCCCCCACTACACATTTACAAAGAAGTCTGATGTTTTTCTTCTCAGGGACCCATTCTTTAAATTAATGTCACAGCGGAGGATTGAGTCATTAATTTGATGGACACAAATTAAATACCATTTAAAAGGCTTCACTGCCACGTCCACACCATGTTGTTTGCACGTTAAATATGAAGAGAGCATTTGAAAGATGCTGTAAGAAGACACTGGTAACTTTTATTGGTGCCTTAAACTACAGTTCCCTAGGGCCATGGATGTCAACGTGTGACCCCCCCCAGACTTGGGTTATATAGCCTTTGCTTTCTCATGACCAAGGGCATAACAACAAATTCCTGTGTCATCACTCACACCTTGTGTTACAGTAAGGGCACCATATTACATTTCAGTAGAATCCTCACACTTTGAAAACTGCACTTTGGCCTTTTTACTGAGAAAGTGTTCTGATGCTGTATTACCGTATGTACTCTAACTGGTACATAAGGTCAGTATAAAAGTTACAGTATAAAAGTTACAACGCCGCTCTTCATCCTTGTAGTGTTTAGAAACAAAAGAGTCGGTATGCCTGCAAGACCGCCTGCTTACTAACACAGCAGGTCTGCTAATGATTGGTTTCGCTGTGTTCTAATTATACAAAACACTGTTACGTTCTGAAATATTTTCAACAAGTTAAGACATACAAACATGCATACGCGCACACGCAGCACACACACACACACACACACACACACACACACAAAGCTATAATTGTGCTATAATGGTGCATATGAGACTGACTGGAGAGAAAGGATCCACTTGGCCAGAGGATGAGGATGAAATTGCAGAAGTGAAATATAATAGATCGAGCTGATGCCCTTTATCACAGGTATACTTTCAAAGGCTTTACAGGAGCACATTTACAGGACAATTTAATAATTTACAGGACAATTTCATTTCGATTTAAATTCTCAAATTGGAAGGAAAGGAAACTCCATACACCAAAATATATATAATGAGAAACCCTGAGAAGAGACTGAGGAGAGAACAGCAATACATATCCCTGCTTCATAAGAGCTAGGCTCGATACCTAATGAATGTATTAGATAGAATAGTATAGATACCAAATGGGCTACATAATGTGACAATACATAACAGACTGCCAATAAACAGAAAACCTCATCCATCGTAGGTTATGTATGTAAAACAATGAATACAATATGAATATATACTGACTGTAAATCCCAATGAGGCCATAGAGAAAACAAATAATGAACCCGCAGGCCTGGCTCGCTTTAATCTCTTACTAATCAATACATGCAGACTTCTTAAGTGACCCCGGCCCCTGCAGGAGAGAATTTAAACCCTGCAATATGCTTATTCAACTAAACTGCCATCTTCTCATCTATTTACTGTAAGTCTTCATGAAAGAGTGTAAAGACTTCCAAACAATAGATGGTCTGTTCCGTCTTTAAATCAAAAAGTAAAACACTGTTCTTACTTTGGTGGTAATATTGTTATTGTTAAGCTTTTTTTAAATATTTTTTATGTGAAAATAACGTATTCACTCCACAGTTGGAGGAGAATTCCCATGGGCTGCTGAACAACTGGACAAGCAGTGCTTTTAGTGTTGGTGAAGATATTAAACCTCCTAGAATCTCCTGTTCTCCACATTCCTGCTAAGCCATTTTCCAATTCCCTTCCCAAAATGTAACTTGAAACGAACTGCCTGCATGGCGATTTTAAATATGCAATGAAAATTCTGCACATACACACTGGTCTTGCGGATTGGATACTAAGGAAATATAGGCATCTGTCCTTACTATGTTGGGTTATTTCTCAGCAATAGAAAATATGGTTCCATGTGAAATTATACGAGCAAATTTCATTTTAAACCCCGTCATAATCCCTTTAGCACATTTCCGCTCAGGCTAAGGCACATCATCTGCAGTAGTCCAATGCAAAATGTGTAGCGAAACCTGCCGGATGTACAGATGCACAGCACGCAATGCAATGCAAGCATAATTACAGAGACACAGAGACTCATGTAATCACACCATCTCGGACACACCCTGTCGGGCCTTTAATACCAAATATTTAATTATTATGCTTTCCTACTGAGGCAGATTAACAATAATACTAGATTCCCTTGAACAATCTGTTTTCACTGATACTCCACCTGACAGATGACTCCACCCAACATACACACACACACACACACACACATACTTATGTTCCACATAATGAAAAGGAATTATCCAGTGACGTAAGCAGGGTCTGTTGGGATGTAGGCCTATAGATTCAGCTGTCTGGCTGGTTGTGTGAGCCAACTTATTTGAAAGAATATTGCAAGGGAAGAGTTGAAGAACAGCTTATTCAAGGTTGGGGCCATATTAGAATGATTAATGAGTATCCCTATACACGATATTCTCATAGATTATATGGCCTGCTTACCCTAAGTACCTTTAGGCATCATTGCTGTGCTATGTTAAAGTGACACTGGAATGTCACTTTAGAGAGATATTTTTCTCCTGGGATAATATAGTGGAGGTTTGATTCCTAAAGAAAGCAGTAGTGCGTGATCCTGACATTAAGTCAAGCCAAGTCTGTTCTGGAACAAATGAGCACCAGCTTTGGAAGTGTGTTTGTGTGACATGTTCACATTATAAAAAAGAAGTGTTGCCCCAAGGAGGTGATTTAGTTATGAGACAGACTTCAAAACAAACGCAGAGTAGAACAAAAATTAGACCCTCCCCCTGCTTCCTCTGTGGATTCAGTAACTTTCCGTCAAGCACATGTGACAATTACACCAGACTTCCAGGATACCTCATGTTCTTCAGAGTTCTCCCTCACTCTCCCACAATTGAGGATACTGTCTTATGAAAAAATTGTCTTATGCAAGTACTTTAGCTCGACTTACGAGAAAACTCATGAATCTGGATCTATCAGAATCTGTAGTAAACTGAAAGCGAGCAGGTCAGAGTGCACTAGATTTCTTTTTTACAAACAATTTCAAACTTGAGGGAAATATAGAGACAGCTTAAACATCAGTCACCATGAAGGCACGGACACAGGCCTTGGAAAAGGGCCAAGGCCTGACAAGATTGTTTCTCAACATGACAAGGAAAAACACAAGGAACCATAACGGTTTACAACCATCCATGTAAAAAAAAAAAAATGACATTGTTCTAAGGTGACATTCTCTGGTTGGCTGCCTTTTCACTGCCCACCCAGGGGACTCATTTCACACTGTTGAGCGGCTCCTCCATATATTTCTCAAGCCCAAGTGCCAGGAATTAATGGTAGCACTTACTTTTCCATTTTCCATTAGAGGTGCCAATCTAAGATGTTTCATGAGAATCTACATAAAGTAAAAATGTATTTTTAGTATGTTGAAATTTGTTCACATGGGTTGATTTTGAAGTGATTTTGTTAGCCACCTACATTTTTATATGTATACAAACACATGGCTTCTTGGGTTAGCTGTTAGGCTAACCACAGGTATGAAGCTGAAAATACTGTATATATCTATCTAATGAACGTTTTGTATTACTATGTCGTCCATTGTGTGGCTATCCAGAATGTGTTGTAGCCAAGACATATAGAACCAACCGTCATGTCTTGACACACACCAGTACTGGAAACTGGAAACCCACCCCCTTGGCCTTGTACCACACAGTGGTTGGGAATGCTTGAGAGCAGTTAATCATTCTGTGACACTGCTGGTTTGATTCCAGACTCGCTAGTCTGTTGCCATCAGGAAGCCAGACCCATGTTGGCTGGTCCACGGAGGCCATCATCATTCTGGGCTCATTCGGTGCAGAACTCTTCACCACTGCAGGGAACAATTGCCAGTGTGTGGAGAGATAACAAGCTAAATCCATGCCGAACACAGTGTGGTGTTGGAATACGGCACCAGATATGGTTTGTCATGTTGCTCTTTCTCTAGGAGTGAAGACTGACAAGCTTGAGATGTACAAACATACAGCATGGTATGAGGCCATGGTGCATGGGAGTGATTTTATCCAAGTCCCAACACATGCGAAACCAGAGAAGGCAGTACGTTGCACGTACATTCTGTCTCAGTACAAACAGATCCTCTCCGTCTAACTTTTAATGTTGGTACCTTTCCTCCACATCTGGGCCTCTGCTTGACAAGAAGTCAATGCACCTAGGCTGTTAAGTTCTCATCACCTTCTGAATGAGCCCTAATCCATATTTTCATCACATCACGTTTTATGTTGGAGTCAGTCAAACATCATAGTCAGAAATACACACAGGGCCACATCTGTCACACCAGTAGGATTCCTTGTTCACAGGTGACAAAATGTAATTAAACGTGAAACTGACACTCCACCAGGACGGCTCATCCGGGATGGATGAGTTGGCTACAGTCAAAATATGTATGCAAACCACAGCCTGACAATCCGAGTGCATTCAACACGAGAGGTAGGTAATCCTTGCGGTCTAGGACAGGTCAGGTGTAGTGAGACGAACCGGGGTCACTGTCAAACACATACAGTGGTTGAGCCACCGCTCCGGGAAAATGTCTTCTCCTCAGAGCGCAGTGGGAAAAGCAGGGGGAGGCGGCAGGGAGATAGCAGTTGTCTCTAACGCAAACCTCATCAGACGCTGGGTACTGACATAGAGATGATCTCTGTTGAAACTTGTCGCACAGAGAAGCACAGAAAGATGTGCAAAAAGATAGTTCATAACACTTCTGGGGTCATTTTCACACCTACCTGTCTTTTGTGTGCACCCCAGACAGTTGTTAGGTTGCTTGCTTCAATATTTAGATATTTGATAACCGTGTGAGCAATCGAAAAATGAAGGTCGACACATTCATTAG
>OOFB01036696.1:54224-82325 GCA_900323305.1 Trachyrincus murrayi
ACGTACTTCAGAGTTCACAAAAGTAGAATCCACAATCCAAGTGACCGAGGCCAGTGTTGTTTTTTCTCGATAGAAATGCAACGCGCGCACACACACACACACACACACACACACACACACACACACACACACACACACACACACACACACGCACACACACACACCATCAGATCGGTTTTAGTGGGGATGTGCTCCAAATAATAAATGCTCTGGTTCAGTCAAGTGTGAGTGTTTAGCGGCTTCAAATAATTAATGACCACATTTGCACATCATCTACGCCTGTGTAATTATCCAAAAGGAATACGGGCAGCCTCAGGCGTAAAAGACACAGACGAAGACCAAAGAAGAAGAAAAACTTTATCAACAATGTGTGCAATATTCCTATTACTGCTTTCGATTTGAACAGATTTTGGTAACACCATTTAAGGTTAAAGGTTACACGATCGTGCTAAACCACTGCACTGTGCCCATACGGAAATCCATCATTTGCCACACGACGATGACAGCGAAATAGTATTTCTACAAGATGACGGCTGCTAGTGAAATAGTGACTCGAGTATTGTGTAACCCCCCGTTAATCGAAATCCCTGCGAGCATCAAAACAACACGTCGTTCCCTTTTGACTGCTATTGAAACAGCGCATGTTGGACATTGTTCCCTTTTTATTGTGGCCTTTTGTTGCACAGAACAGAGCGCTTTAGCTGCGATAAAGGCTTCACTTGAAGCGCCAAGCCTTGGTGTTCAACCCTCGTTCTAAGGCAAAGGCTGAGACAACCAGAATAGCTCTGTGATTAAAACACCATTAATTTCTGGCCTCTCTTATCAGACCACACAGACACAGACAGCCCCCCTAAACGTAGGCACAAGGAGGCAGATAGGGACGCTTCTGTGTGTTCAGATGTCACCACCGACCGCTGCTCAGCAATCTGAATAATGGGATCTGTGTGGTTGCAAGCAGCCTGCACCATGTCTTGACAGTTACACAATTACATTTCATCTGTGTAATACCAGCTTTCGTTTGTGGATATTGTCAACCCCTGTGAATGTCTCATTAAAGGGGTAAATTAGGTTTTGCAATCACTAGTGTTGATTATTCCCTACCTTTTCACATCTCATTACAGTTGCATGTGCACATATTGGAGGCCATGCATGTAATGAGACTTTGCGCGCACACACACACACACACATACACACACACACACACACACACACACACACACACACACACACACACACACACACACAAAACGTGTCTCCAACTTTGGTCATCAGAGACATATTAGTTGTGTCAATGTGCTGATGATGAGCATTTTCATAAAATTATTGTGTGAAGCTGCATCCAAAATTTATCTAAAATGTTCCTGAGAGCAATTTCCAGGCATACTATGCTCATTTAAATGGTAGATCACAGATTGCTGATTTGTGGGATGGGAAAAGCTACAGGACCTGGATCATGAACCCCACAATGTCAATCAAGCCCCACCATGAATACACAGAGAGTCAGACAGGCAGACAGTTTAGATAGATAGGTCGATACATAGACAGACAGATTTACATACAGACATATAGATAGACAGACAGACAGATATATGGGTAAACAGATAGATAGATAGATACACAATTAGACAGGCACGCAAGCAGTTAGATAGACGGGTGGACAGAGAGTCTAGCTGGCAGGCAGACAGACAGACAGACATATAGTTAGACAGACAGACAGACAGACAGACAGATGGATCAGTAATACAGAGGTTCCTATGAGCATGCATTTATTTTGCCCAGGTCAGGAATTTAGCATGCTATATTGAAATCGGAGGCCGTTTGCTGAGTCGGGGCTGGCTTCCACTGTTACACTTGGGGCACATTGATCAGACGAGCTGAGTGATCGCACGGTATCGGATGGAGCCAAAACCATTTCTCCAGCCAATTGGCTCAACAAGCGGCTGCATCATTCCCGGTGATGCGAGGGCCCACCGCCAACCCGCCGAGGTCGTGGTAGGTGGCCTGACCCCAGCAGATGACAACACAAGTGTGGACAGCTGCCGGTGGACAGATGCCACCATTTTGGAGAGAAGGGCTCTACTGGCTCCTAACCATCCATGTTATTAGCGTTGGGTTGCTTTGCGGTTAGCTCTATTCTGACAGGAAGTGGTGGCACGTGCGTGGCTACCGCGCCATCATTTTACTACTCAGAGCAGGCTCAACGTGCTCTAGCCCCGGCGAGGCACTCGCACACTTTTATGGAAATGAACCTTGTGTGACTTGCCCCCCCAACATGAATGGTGTTTTTTTTTTTTTTCCTCACAATGTGATTTTTTTTCTCTTTTGCTTACTCACCATCTCGTTTGTACACATTTGTACACAAACGTACGCTCCCTCTGCCAGTGTGTGAGCCAGCATCACACACAGGGGCTGCAGCTCCTTAGCAGGCCCCTCACTGACAGATTCATCAGCCCTATTTATGACAATGGGGATTAAAGGGCACGTTTAATGAGGCCTATTTGCATTCAATAATTTACTACATGAATAAATAATGTCTAAGTCGCAGCAATTAAAGACAATACAACATTAAGCAAAAGAGTATCAGAGTATGTGGTATTTCACCGTTGGCCTATTCGCCCCCTCCACATGTAAACCTATGGACACCAGTAATATACACAGCATTAAACAAAAATATTTGAATAATTCATAAGATGTACTGTAGGAGATGTTTGGTTAAAGTAAGTATTTATACTTGGATGGTCTTCGTCATTACTAGGCTGTACATTGTGCTCCTCGTTGAGTTTTCATCTGGCAGCTCCTCTGTTGACCGTAAACTGACACGATGTGTGTAATCAGACAGGATACCAACACATTTTTAATAAGATATGAATCATCTATATGATCTGAATAAAAGTTAGACCAAGGAATCCAACTTTAATTTAGTCTACATAATGAATGCTTTTCTGTCTGACACATTTTCAACACTTGTCTTCAAAGCTTTCAAAAAATAAGTAAATGTGTTAACGCTTTGGCAGCAATAAATTAATTAAAAACATACAGACAGACATTTGTGTCTGGGTTTCAGTCATTAAAAAAAAATCTCCATTTCTAGCAATCCTTTGGGAGATCCAGGATTTTAAAAGAATGTGACAACTTTCCTAATTCTTGCGTTAACTATTTACTGCATTACTAAGAACAGAGTTACATCAGTATGGGAAGTTTGAGTAGAACAACATTTTGTAATAACTACAATCCCATATAGTATCATCATCGGTTCTCCATTGAGACCCCTGGGGGAAAACAAGGTGCCTTTGTCCGAGATGGCTTTATTAATCTGATCAGGAGATAAGTGACTCGTGTATTTTTCTATTGCATGCATGATGAACACATTGAGTTGTAACCCTACACATTTCTCCCTCATGTCACTTCAGTGGCCGGATCTTTTCCTCTGTCGATGAGGACCTTAGTTAGTGTCTTGTACACCAGCCGAGTGCCCGAACTGCCCAGGTATTTGATCCAGATCCTTCATTACCTTTTCCTGCTTTCTTCGGTGTATCTATGGCTCTGGTCACACTGCAAGCCTTAGTGCTCAATTTGGATTTATTGCTCAGATCAGATTCTTTTTGCTTGGTTGTTCACATTATTTTTGAAATGTGGCCAATATCAGATTCCACTGTGAACTGGTCACAGTCCTGAACTGACCGGCATGCACAAAATAACAATAACAATAACAAAGACGCATGAATATGTCAGACTGAGGTCGCATTGCAAGAAATCAGACCTGTATCTGATCTAGGACCACATATGAAAGTGGCCCAAATCAGAATTGAAAAGATCAGATGTGATTTGTGCTGTTCACACTGTTCACAATGAAAATATTGGATGTGAGTCACATATGAGCCAAAAAATGATTGCGATTTGCTTGCAGTGTGAACGAGGCCTATGAGAAGTGCCTGAATGATTATTTCATCGGTTTATAATATAAAATATGGCCACGAAGAGCTGGGAAGACAAAAGGCAAAGACAAAAGGTATATATTAAATATATATATACTTATTATATAAGGGGTATATGTGCGAACCACGGAAGCAGCACAGGCTTAGTGGATCTTCATCCCTGAGCAGAACTGTCACATTACATTTGCTTCAGCTGAAGTGGTTGTGAATCCAGCACTGCAACCCCTCATTAGAGCTCCAATGAGCTCTGATTGCTGATTGGCTGGATTTAGAAAAACAAGCGTTCAAGTTATTTCCCGTTCCCAAGCCACAACGACATGCTCTCCTGTTTCGGCCAAGCTCGCATTTCCTGTCTGTCTGGAAAAAAACGAATTCTGTCTTTGCAGATAGCATCTAAAATGTCCAGCTCTTTATGTAAGGAGCAATTCATCCAGAGAAAGAATTTCTTAAAGGATAACTTTGCAGATTTTCAACCTTATCTCTATCTATCCGCTTTAGGGATATAGTGTGAAAACCTGCAGTTGTTCTCTGTGTCTCTGGGGCGCAGCTCAGCGCAGATGCAGAATCTTACCCCAACTCTGTCATCTGGTCTTGGTGCAGGCAACATGGAGGAAAGGTAAACATGGTTCATTTGCATATACTACCCACATTGAATCGATACAAAGACAACTGAAAATCGTACACAGTTGTTTTGTTAGCCCTAGAGAGGCTTCTGTAACATAGTGGATGCACATTTTGTTTTGAGAGAGAAATTAAGGAGTGGCTTTCTGCCATGTTGCAGTCAGCAATCAATAAATGCAGATTTGATATAAAAATCGAAGAAAATTGCCTATTAGTAAACACAGGTCAACACATTGCTAACAATTGTTAGCATCATATGACAGCCTCCCCTTGCTTTACTGTTAAGGAGATGGAGTAATACATAGAATAATATTAATAATGTGATAGTAATATTAATATTAATAATGTAATAGTAATATTTGTAGACCTGTGGTAGCTGGTGATGTTTGTGTGGATCTGGGGCGCAAGTAAATGTACAGTATATCCACAAAATGAGCATTGGTAAATATGATAAATATGTGTCGGTTGCAGTTACTTCATGCATCACCTTTCTGCGACGTCGACCGTCTGACAGACGGATGCATCAACGCCCCCACACAGAGTGCCCCCCCCCCGCCCCCCCAACAACAGCAAGAACCTGTACCTCAAACCATCTATTTTAAACATTTATTCTGGAACTATCTGCTGCTAGACACCTCGTCGGAGCTTCACTCTCGATGGGCCGCAGGAGCTAAACTCCAGCCCTTCCTCTTCTATCTCTGCTGTCGATGGCAGCCCCGGGAGTCAACCCCGGGGGTCAACTCTGGCAGTCAGTCTCATCCTATATAATATCCTGTAATATATATATATATGTTTTTAATGCATCTTAAAATGACAAGATTGTAACGTAATTCATATTGCTGTCCTCTCCATCTGTGTTTGCAACATTGTTATGAGTAATACATCTGCTTAACATAATGCGACGCCTACATTAGTTAGCACGCTGTATTTACGTTGTATTAACGTTCAAACACAACATCATATTCAAAGCTGCTTAGCATTCCATAGCTATCGTCGGATTTGTGGGAAAGTAAAGTTCAAGGGTGTGGGACAATACGAGTTTCCAGCCGGAGACTAGATACATCGCATTGACCTGTGGATTTAATCCGTGTCCAGTTGAGATATCCTTTGGGTTTGATAATGATTCAGATAATATGTTTACCATCAAGATAACACATCTTAACCTTTAAATATCCTACAAAGGGGCGTCCAACACAAGCCTTTTACAGTGGAACTTCTCAACAGTTGGTTTACCGTTTTTTTTTTTTTTTTTTAAGTACTTCATCACTCAAATAAAAGGGCTGGCTTCCTAAAAAAAAAAGGCAATTTGTGGGCCCCTGGACCGTTCTAGAAGCTATCAGACATTGTTAGGTTTGATCTCTCTCTCTCTCTCTCTCTCTCTCGATCTCTCTCTCGCACTCACACACACACCCACACACCCCGCCCCCCCCCCCACACACACATACTGTGTCTCTTAAACATAATTCCTAATGGACAGCAAAAGATTTACCATGCCATTAAGTGACTGTCATTTTTTTATTTAAAGGCATACTTTTATTATGTTGCAGTGTGAGTTGAAGTGAGAGCAGTAGATCAAACTAACACTCCTGGTGGGACAGCGTAGAGAAAGAGAGAAAGTAACAAACAATTGGAAACACTACAAGGAAAGACAAGGCATCCAAGCAGTGTAGCTGTTTAATGTTATGCCAAATATAACCAGGGACAACCGTTTCTTCAATTCTTATTGTGTCCGCAGAGGTCGCATGTTTGGCCGTAATTTGGGAGTCTGCAGGGTCAACATTATACATTTTTTTTTATCAATTGTGAAACATATTTACGTCTAAATCAATTACTTTATATTCAATAAGCATTTCCTGTAATGAAATCTGTCTAAAAAGCATAGCATTTTTTAAAATCATTGACAGATGGCCTGGAAACAATCGTGTACTGTATTTTCACAAAATCTATTTATCGAAGGATTGTACACGGTCAAACAGAACAGATTTCATACAGGCGACATGTGTTCATACATGTTTAGCTGCAGGCCATGTTTTTTATGAACACCCCATGGATACGACTCCATGTTTCAAATGTTTGACTGCATAAGTGAAGGATAACATTAACAAACATGCTCGATTTAAGGGCACTGCTATGTCTTTCCACAACATTAGCCTTTGTGCCAGGAACTACGAGGTGACTTTCCCGGGGTCCTAGAAAGTCACGTTCCTCCTGACATGGACGGGAAACGTACTGGAACTCAGCTCATGCATCTTTCATGGGCTCTTCTGCCAAAATCTTGTCACTTGCAGTGTGCTGTCACGGCACCAAGGGAGAAGGTTTCTTATTTCTCCATCTCCAGTGGAGGGAAGAGACTCCCCCGCCCCCTCACCCTTTTAACGGATTGCCTAAATGCAAGGTACACTGTCCTCTTCTTTGACCTTTCGCTCATACCTTATCACTCTGAATGACTCCTCTGCGTAATTAGATTTTCGTCTGGCATTTAGCAATCTACATTATCAACAACGAGTATAATACAATTAGTAATGCATTTTTTATCATGTATAGAACACATCGTTTTAAATTAAAGACATTAACAAAAATAAATCTAATGCTAGCTGGAGGGCTAAAACATACCAGTCTTTGTAGTGACGCAAAGGCAGTGCATCATTTTGGAAAATCAAGACTGTATTGTTTCATAAGCAGGTACAAAATGCACACTTCTTTTCAGTATTTCCCATTTTTTTGTAAATGTTTTACTTGTGCCCCTTCTTTTATTTACATCGGAGACAGAAAATAAGCATATAATAAGCATATACTAACTACAACCCCTTTAACGGCTCATAGTTTAGGCTCGTTTTACAAATTCAGATACAACACTACAGCTCCCCTGTATGTGATTGGCTCACCCGCGCCACAAATGCAAGCGACTGCCTGATATTTGGACCAATAGCAGACAGGGGGAGGGCTGCTTGTCTAGAACGATGGGAAGGAGAAGGGTGTAGTTTGCCTCTGGGGCATGCTCAAAAGATGACAACATTAGAACTAATCAGAGGTTTCTTTCCTCCTTCGCTTGGCTGCCATTGAGAACAAAAGTTCAACTTTTAACAAACTTTATCCAGGGTTGAAATTGTACTTCTAGAAATGTGACACATGGCTGGAAACACTGTGGAAATACTGTCAGAAAACCTCTTCAGCTCCTCAATAGGCCAGTGAATAGCTATTCATTCTTTCCCCGTGCCTTATGCCCTCTCTGCCGACGACAGAATCTGAACGCAGCATGAGAATGTGTTGTTTGGAGGAAAGAGGAGAGGTGTAGTAACATAACTGGGCTGGGAGCAGACACACCAAAACATTTATTTCTAATCCACCGGTGACAAGGCTCACCTGTGCAGCATTGCTGTGGAAGTCCGACCAGCCGCTAACATGTACACTTGTGAATCAAGACTTTAGGGGACCTGCCAGCCCGGAGCTACACGAAGCACTGAGCTCCAGTTCCCGCTGGTCCATTGGGAGTACTCCGACACTACCAGCTCCTGGTGCCCGGTTTCAGACGAATATCAGCTCCAAACTTTGCCCTTAATGGTATAAAGGAATTAATGGTGCCCTTCATAGTAATATTAATGATGCCATAATGGAAAGTCAGTGAATCAGTGCATTGTAATGAACATTAATATTGATTCATTTAGCTTGTTTGGATACATGGTTCATTCATTCTAGAAAGTGAATCTGTCTCACAATGCGGTTTCTAGTATTACCTTCACTGGTTCATCTCTCAATTGATTCAACATGTGCTTCTTGTATGTAAAAGGGAATCGAACATTACATGCCAGATAACTGTTCTCGTCACTCCTCTCTCCATGTAGTATATCAACTAGTTCCAGTACACAATGTAACTGGAGGTTAGCTGTACAAACTGTACCGCAATATTTGCTAACAACAAACTTTTGACTTTTTTATGACATTTTTGTCACAGAAAAGAAAAGGGCACAACTTTTTAGTTACCAGTTGCCCTTTAGTTTTATCGCTGAACCCAGCACCATAATTATCGAAAATGATGAACAACAAGATGGTTTTATGATACTGAAAAAGTATTTTGTATTCATTTGTGCTCTGTTAGAATGCCCAACAAATAAGAAAAGCCAGAATATTTCCATTTTCATAAGAGCAAATGATCATCACAAGATTGTCCCAGTTCTGCCAAGTAATCCCCCAAGAATACATATATAACTAGAGCTGCATTATATAGTAATAGCAAACCATATGCCCTCAATACTTCACAGTTACACTATAGATAGATTTAATTAAGCAAATGCTACCACACCTGTGAAATAACAATAACAGCAATAAGTGTTTCACGTCTACACCTGTCAGATGTTTCTCATCTCCAAATTAGTAGGCCTATCTGGTTTAGTGTGTCAATTCTTTGTGTTATAAAGCCCTGCTCTCACTCCAGTGTAAATATCTTGTCGTTAGAAGATACGTGTATCATAATCATTCAAGTTAAACCACCCTCCCCTGTTTGTATTCCATTTCACACATCACACAGTGGGAGTGTCCACCTAAATGTATGATGGATAGATAAGCCTACCAGTTGGTACAGTCCACTGGGTAGCATCCATTGTCCATGTTAGTAATTCTGAGGTACATGTAAATGTTAGCAACACTGGCCGAGTGGGCTGTATCTTTAAGATACATCTCAAACTCTTCTTTTCTAACTATAAACACACACCCACACTCACAGCAGAGCACATATGGTGCATTTGCAGGGACCCTGAGGCATCCATATTGACAAATACACAGAACCTAGGGATATCACATAACTGTTTCCAATTTCCACCACCAAAATCATCATACTAAACATAAGCAACATATTTATGTACATCGTTTATTGTGAGATTAGGAAGAAGACATGGAAACAAACTATAACAGACTTTTAATTTACACCCCTCTATTCTTACTTGCATCTTGAATGCAAAATAAGAGATTCAAGGCCAATCAGAGCCTGGTGCAAATGTGGTGCATCATGAGCGGATGGAGAGGAGTCTAAAAAGGCCACAACATTTGAGAAGTTCTTTCTATTTAATTCTCAAGATAGTAAAAATGTGCTGCTTAAGGACCCTCACAATAGCCATGCCTTTGTCCTTTATGAGGTTTCCCTGATCATACAGGAACAAACTGATCACTGGATGGAGGAAATGCCCTCTCTCGCCTGCTCTTTACGACTTGTCAACATTTCAGATTAAAACCCGGTGACTCGACAAATATAAAGATTTGAAAATAATGTTGCGTAAAAGCCTTTCTGTAATGAGGGCGCTTGACTGTGTTTCTCTAATGAAGCGCTAATTGCCACGGCACTTCACTCACCTGGGTTTAGAGCATTGAACCCCCGCTCTCTCTATTGGCACTTCAATCAGCGAATCTTTTGCTGGACAGAACACGTTTGTCCTTCGGCTTCTGCTTTGATCCCCTGCCACGACTAGAGGAACTGAAAGACATAACAAGGAACGGCAGGCACTGAGAAAATCAATGAAGGAAAGATATTGCGCTCAGAAGCTGTTGGTACACAGCCAAGCATCGCAGAACATAGCACCACGCCAAGCTGTACAAATCCACAAGATTGTTGTTGAAAGATGGTGAATAAAACGTGTTTTTTTGTTGTGGTTGAGAGAAATCCGTAAGAACATAAAGAACACAATAGAAAGGCACGGCCAAAAGTTTTTCCATTCTACCAAATAAACTTGACTTGCAATATGATATTTTGTAAGGAACCATCTTCACAAGATTTTCTGCTCTCATATTTATATATGAGAGCAGGAAACAAACTGCAAAAGCTTATGTGATTACATCTTTAGATCTTAGCCCATTGGCCTTTTCATAAGTTCACACTCGGGAGATTAATACAGCCACACGCACCATGACTTGAATTAGATCTCACCACTTTACCGTGAGTTTAATTCAATGTTAACATCCATCAGCTATAACAGCTATAATCATGTTATTTATTTATTTGTGTTGGTGTCTATGTGGGGAAGCTTGGAGCATTCACATAATCTAAAATAGTTATTTTACTTGACGTATGAAAGGTAGCCCTCAGACACAAAGTGAGACACTAATCTGTAAAATAAGTATTATAACTTCATTTTTCCACTTTTTCCATTTTTTCTCTTTTTGAGATATGATAGAAATGTCTTAACATCATTTTTTTCTTTCTTTCCTAAACTCACATCTGCTTGAGAATAAGACGCAAGCACAGCAATTCACAGATATGTTTTTTATTGGTCAAACTGAAACTTGTTTGAAGCAACATCATTTTTATCGCCTGTACACAGAATCAGATTTTCAGGTTTGGACTTAACCAGGATATTATCTGTACATTTTCTAAATAGTGGTTGACACTTGAACAAAGAATATGTCAAATCAAATGTGAACATTTAATGAAGAAACACAGAAAAAAAACACAAATTCTTACATCCCTCATTTGCAGAAATATGAAGCTTCTCAACACACAAGACAATCAAATGAGTGAGTACAAGGAACGTAATGTGCCTGTGGCCCTCCTTCACCTAGTATATATATATATGTATATATATATATATATACAGTCCATACGTCATGCAGACCTTATCAATGGTTGGTAATAATTCTGCTCCATGAATTGTTCACAGGCAGCAAGTTTCTATAATAAATTGTAAACAAAATGGTAATGGTAATGACATGGTAAGATATACTTTAACTTAAGGCATTTCCTTTTTTGAAAATGTCCACGGATAAGATAGAAAACGTTTCTTCCAAATACGCCCATACAAATGTATTTTTTAACTGATGTTTACAGTATACTGTGCCAAAGACTGAGGAACATCAATTCACACCAATAACATTTTTACATTGGTTATGTACACTACCTTTTGATTAGCAAAACATGAGTTTAGTAACATAATCTGTGAGTGAACCTTACCAAGCTATCCCACCCCATTAATGGACTAGTTATGAACCTCTCTTTATGTTTAACTAGCTTCATTTCTGTGTGAAATTCTGCAACGTTGTCATTATAATTGCCATTATAATAATCATATCATAGTTAATATCAGAAGATTATAATAGATATAGATGCTAGTTCTAGTACATCTTTTATAGGGCCTAAACTATTGTCTGTTGTCTGGGTTTGTATTAAATAAATACAAAAAGGTACAATGTGGATTAAGTTTCATTAGGCATCCTGGTAATGTAGAGGAATTAAATTGACACTGATCTTAAATGTCTGTATTCATCCCAAATTATTTGGTAACTGTTGAGACTTGTCGTGTAAAAATGAATTAAAGGTTCACATAGTTTCATTTGACATCATTTGACAGTTTTAATAAATTAGTTGACATCTAGAGTCTAGACAATACCATTCCCTCCCACTAGTTTTGTATTTTTATCTTGTATTGTTATATATTTTCAGTTATTCAGTTAAGTTTTGCTATAGCTCATTCATTTGCTCTGTTCTTGTCAAATTATGTTACAATTAAAAAATGAACTGAAATAATAGCAAAAAAGACAAAATACTTTTTGCAATGTGTCGTAGCATAACAAATACATATTATGTGTATAGTAATATGAATAATTGCACGTTTTTCCGATAAATGTCACTGCAGTGATAGGTTTTGCGGACAGGCTATAAAAAAAGCTAAATAAAAAGGTGTCAAAACTACATTTACGGTTATTTATATGACAATCCTGAGCTTTTCAAATTGAACTTAGATCGTTTTATCAAAACAAGAAATGGTATTGAAGAGACAAATCAGACAAGATAAGACAAACTTGTTCCAAATTATTCCAGACAAGGCATTACCACACCAGTTAGCTCGGTACAAATGAAACAAGATGGAGTCCCACACTGAGAGTGCACACATTTCAACTATAGACAGACAGTGAGCCTGGGCATCTTCATTGCAGGGTTTTTACTGTCCCAACATATCATTCAGCGAGTGAAAAACACATAAAAATAAGTCCCTAAATAAAAGCCATTGCTCTTAAGGGGATGGATTTCTTCTTCTTTCTTCCCATCATAATATACAGTTATAATTTATAATTTATGAACCATGCAATTCCTTAGTGTTTTACATATAATACAAGAGCATTTCAATTGTTTCGATTTGATGTTGTCATTTCAGTGGTGTCATGTCATGGTGAAAGGATGGCTTGAAGTGTCTTTTGCAAAGTAAGTACATTTTTTGATATATTTGACAACACATTTGATGTGAACGTCTGATGGTTCTTAGCATAGTTCAAGAAATTAAGAGCATGTCCGATGAAGCATAATTTAGATTTTGTATTGTGTTACAAATCGCTGTACAATAGCTTACATGGCAGCGTATCTAAACAGTGGTTGATTATGTGACAGAGTGTTGTTCCAAACGACATGAAACAGTATGAGTTGAATAAAAAAAGACAACTAACCAACTGAAAAACCAAAACAACAACAACAACAACAACAACAACAACAACCAAAAGACAAGTGAAACAGGGGCAGGTTTAAATAATTGTACAAAAAAAACCAAAACCAAAACTGCAACCCACCACCACTGCACATGTATTCTTGGAAAAAAATCATTGTAAATCAATTTCTTTGTACAGGTTGCACAGTTCATATTGAAACACTGGGTGGGGTACACCAGTATAGCAGGGGCTAGCGGGGGGGCGGGAGGCCAGAGGAATGGGGTAAATGGCTGGACCGGGGTGGGGTGTCACTCTTCCTCTGTGCATCCGAGTATCTCTGCACGCATCGTGATTCTGCCGTACCATGACCAGGGGAGGATCCGGAGAAGGCGAGCGTAGATGGGTGGGTCTATCACATTTTTTCTGTGCGTGTCGTTATCAAAGTTTCCTTGAAAAACCTACGGAGCAAATAAACAAAGGGAACGGTTTGTGAGCAGTCAGGTAGTTACGACCGAACAACATTGAGGCCTCAAGCAAAGACGACGCGTCCCCAAGAAGTCTTGGATTAAATATTGATTATTAAACACAATAATAACAACACTAACAATCATCGTTTTTATCGTTATCATCACAATCATCATCAGCGCCGTCATTATCATCAGCCTTACAACAGATGTGTGAGAAGCTGTAATTAACTTAAATGAAGTGAAGCAAGTAGTAAGTAAAATACTGCACATTTGAAAAGCAAAAGAAATCATCTTACACACTGGCTCATGAGTACAACTGAATAAAGTATGAATACATCTCATGGGTTCTTTGCATTATGTTGCAAACAGCATATTTGTACGATCTTGACAGTCAAACTACTTGGGGCGACCCCCAAGTGTCTTACAACTCCCTCCTCTGTTCAATAAAACAACATGAAAACAACCACCAGACTTACACACTAGATCTAGTTATCTCCTTAGTAGAGGCAGATAGACATAATAATACCAGAGAATTCATAAATCCCAAATTAGCTTTTGAACATATGGGTTCTTTGTATTATACATTCAAATAACTTTTGAACGTACAACTTTTTTTTTTTACTATGTAAGGACCCGAGAGCACTTGAGAACGAGTCATATGTAAATGGCTTTGCGCCATTTAGATATTCTTCTCATGGAAACTGTTGGGGACGTGACACCTTGTTGCTCCGTACTAGACTATTGAAGGAGGTGATACCCACTGTTGCTGCAAGCAACTTTGATCATAACTGACCTGTTGGTTGTCGCTAATTTAAAAAAAGCTTTTGTTGAGCCTTCCCTTAAAACACCAATTGTGATCTAATAATAATAATAATAATTACAGGCTCATTTCAAAGAGTTCCTTTCTATACAAGATTTAAAAAAAAGGATATTTGAAACAATAAGTGGCATTTAGATAAAATATGATTTAATATATTCCAGTCAGGGTTTCAACCTCTACACCACACTACACGCTCAAAAGCCTTTCAATGACCTCCTGTTGGCCGTGGATGCTGGTCATTGTTCCATTTGAGTGTTTTCTTTAGACCTTTGACGCAATCGATATAATACCCTCTTTGGCCAGGAATGAGGTCTTAAGCCTTTATGTTCAAAACGTCGTCCAGCAAGGTTTTAACACATTTGAGTCTTTTATCCCGAGTGATACATGGCTCTTTGATTTCATCTCCCCTTGATGGCTGTAACCCCCTGTATCACTCAGTCAGAAACCTACCCATCGCCTACACTCATTTCTTCTAACACATTGCAAAGAAATGTGACCCTATAACTCATGTTTGAGTCTCTTTGACTGGTTGCCTGTCACTTTGAGGATTGATTTTAAAATTCTTTAAATAACCTTTTTTCACACCAGACGTGGGTCTCCCCCTGCTCCTATCCTGACAACTAAGATCTTTTATCCCACAGTGAGGCACAGCCTCTAATCCTACGGCAGGGCCAGAATGTGGTCCATTCAAAGGTCTGGGGCTCAAATCTAAAGGATCTGCTGCTACAGTCCAGACCAGTCTACCGGATCAGAGAGTATTTAAGGAATAGATGGAAATGTATGGCTGCTGATTGTAAGCATCTGCCATTTGCTAGTATAAAGACACCTTCTTGTGAACAGGCAATAACAAAAAAACATTGTTGCCTTTGGCCATGTCATTGGCACTCATAGGGGATCAATATGGGTAATAAGAAAAATATAGAAATACGCCTAGGTCAGACTTGTACACACTCGGGCTGTCTCTGCTATTTGATAACGGTCAATAATGGCCGGACATGCCAAGATGCATTTCTTTACTATACTTATGTCACATGTTTAATACAGGCGAGTACTCACCAGCTTACCACCCTACATACTCATGCATCGTGTTCCTCCCACAACCAAAGACATCTGCATGCATATAAAATCAATGCATCCCAGAGCTCTTTGCCTCTCCACCGCCATGTCCCCTCCCACTCTGTGCCTTTTCTCTCGTTATCGTCTTTTATACAGACTTAGACTGCTTATTAGAGCAGATTTTTAGCAGAGTAGAGACACATGATAACATCAAATATTTAGCATGATATATGCGAGATGGAACCCCCCCCCTATTAGTGCTATGGTTGCAAATGGAGTTTTTTTTTGCTCTTATGAATGTATTGTTCAGATAGATTCAACATGTGAATTCAACCATCGTGTGATGGAATTTAGTCGATGTTTATAATTGTAAGATTAACTCTTTGGAATTTGTCATTCAACCACAGCATTCAGAAAAGATTTCAACGTATACACAGCTCATAATAATCTTTCCTAATCTTTCATTTGTGCCTTGCAACCCGCAAATCTGCTTCAGAATACAAATCTAATGATAAACTATGTGAAGAAGTCGTACGATTCCTAAGAAAATATATTTCCCCCCCCCATATTGACCTGTACAAATCACTCATATTTATTTCTAAAAGGTGATGTTATGTGTATTCTGGGATGTTTACAATGACATATTCCTCTCTGCTTGATATGATTTAAACAACCAAAAGCCAACGTCACCGGGGATGAGAAACGGTGTGTGAATTTACCAGGAGTTGTGTTGCCACCGCAGTAAGGACAGCACACAATAGAACTACTGTATATAAAAGGACAGGCAGACCATAAAAAGCACAGGCTGATTGAAATATGACAAGAATCTCAGCAGGAGGGAGTGATTAGGTTGGCAGCTATCTGTTCACAATAAACCATCTGGAACAGGAGACGAGAGGCCTTTTCTGGTCACGAAATACAACAAAAAAATACAAATAAAACAGATTGGCGAGGTGAGGAATGGAGACTGTATCCTTACAACTTGCCCCTGTCATCCGAACTTAAGTACAGTAATGCTGGACGAAACTGACAAAAGCAAATATCTAAATGTACTTTCAACAAATCAATGACCATCATGTGATATATAGATACATTTGCTGCCCACAAGTTAAAGTAAATGACGATGTAGGTTGAATAGAACCGAATAGAAGAATAGTCTAATAAGTCCAGGAAATTGGATCAGTGACTTGAATGCAACCTGACTATTAAACACTGAATGACAATATTGACAATATCAACATATCAATACAAATAAAAAAATGAAATGTAAAGGGTGAATTATTAGTATAGTATTATAGTATAGAGTAGACACCCACAGGTCCACTTGCTTTGCGCAGAGCTGTTGCCGTGGGTAACGTGCACCTCTCCAAAAATGGAATTACACTTCAGTGCGATGGACAGCCCACTTCCTCGTTCCTGCGACATTTTCCGGTTCATTTATAATTAGTTGGGGATGTTCGCATGTATGGTCATTTGTACGACACATCATCTTCACGTTATAAATATCTCCAGATCTTACTTGAATAAGTGACTTTTGGCAACTTTTTGGGGTGAACTATGCTCAGAATCACCAGCACAGCTGCATGTGCCAGCGCGGGTATGCCATTGGGTCTCCATGCAGAAGTATAATTCATCCTTATTACCTTCTGTCAGTTCTCCTTGTGGAGTTTACCCCGTGGTTGGAAAGTTCCTCGTGCTCCAGTAAACTCCACGTCTTCTCATGTCCTGGATGGCATGCTGATGGCCCTTTTCTTTTCTCAGGCAGAGCTGCAATCCAACAACTGAGAACCAAGTGAGCACTTAGCCTGACCAAGGAACCCTTGGGTCCGTTGCCAAGCATTGATTTTCCAGACCGGAAGAGTCAAGGGCAACCATTACTAGGGGAAGCACTAGGGGGGCCCGGCGGGGGGCCCCGGCGATGCACCGCTAGACATACACTCCATTATTTAATCCTGAGGCAGAGGCCAAGAGAGCAGCTCTCCCAGATCTATCTACCCTCTGACTCCGCCGTTCCGGGGACTAGACCAAGTCACACGAGGCGATCTCAGCTCAGACCTCTCCTCTGAGAGAAGTCGTCCGTGGTCTGTTGACCAAGGGGGAGTTTTCAAATCAGTTTCTTTCCTTTTTTCAAGTGACGACAAATCGTCAACGTTAATCCAAACTCTGAAAGTCGGCGAGTTTCAGACTTAACTGGCGCTGCCGTTAACTTAACTGGAGTTGTAAGGGAGGGAACCACAGCTATTAGTGGCTAATCGTCACTCTGATTTTATTTACCTCGAACTTAGACTCTTTTGACCTTTAACCTGATGACAATTGCCACTTCTAATGGCTAATTAACCCTGTGACACCCGGGTAGAGCCCCATTAAACATGAATCAATGACTTTTGCGCTTGATTTCCCAGAGTGAACGTTGATCCAGGAAACCGCAGAAGGTGCTATCGACTGCAAGTTACTTAGGCGTGGAATATTTGTGCACATTTCAAAGCTCATTTATGCACAGTTCAATGGCCAAAAAACACGTATGATTCAGATATCTTGGGAAAAAACAACCCCGGGAATGCAGTTCATGCACTGAGGAATTTCAGTTCTCCTTACGCCCCACTCAAGAATAACTGTAAGCAACCCACAAATCAAACTCTGCTGTGGTGATCCCTACATAAGTGAGTCTGACTTTGACCCAAAACATTCACTACCTGAATAGTATATCATTTTAATACATTAGAGTATTAGGTTTTATCTGACTACACAGGTATTTGCCCTCCGCCCACATGAATAAACAGCATATCAACACCATATAGATTTTGCAGTGGGAACCTGCTGTACCATGTTACTATTATATGTGCACCACAGTGTGTACGAGCGGGAGGACATCTGTATTCTGACAAAGCCCTTCTCTCAATCTAAATCCAACTGCCGGCAGCTTCTGCCACACAGGAGCTGAAGGAAGGAGCTGAGGAGAATACTTAGGCACATGCGCACACACACACACACACACACACACACACATAGACAGATGCACAGACATGCACAAATCCACCCACACACATACACACACACACAGTGTTTCCTAGCTGAGCCAAGCCAACAAGCAGGGCCTCAGGAGTCCAACAGCCAAACGTGTCCCCCAGCACTAATGTTTAGGTCTGTCTGAGGATGGGAACACACCTTGAAGAGTCACATATTTAACAGGCCCCTTGGCCCAGTCTGGGGAAGCACTGACTGACACCTTCAACCAACATGCTAATCATGCCCTCTAGTCCTGAGGAGGTTTGAAATCCGTGATAATTCTTTCAATACCTCAAATAATATTCCTGACGGTGACTCATGTGAGCATGAGTTCCATCACCCTGATTGGATTGGATTGGATGAAGTTGCTTCGAATAAAAAGTTCAAACTTAAAAATAAAAGGATACAAACAAAAGAAGGAGTGAAAATAATAAGAAAATGCTTTAGCCGTTTCAAATCATTCGTTTTTTCAATTTTTCTCTTTCTCAAATAATGTTTGCTCCGTCTTCCCCATCCTGAACTCGGAATTGGGTTTACTCGACTGAAAATGATATTCAGTAAGCTACTTCCCAGAATCTAAAGATCATCTGGGGTAAAACGATGAACTCATGATGCGAGAAGTCTGAACTGCAGAGACGGAAAATATGGCACTGGCTGATAAACTGGTGATTTATCGGCATTTGAGGGTAAAAAAGGGATATGAATGTCCTGCGATGTGGAGCCTTCTGAAAATCATCCAAGTTGTGAAAGTAATTAAAATGAAGTCCATCATACATGAAAAACAAATCAAACTCAAATCAAGTACTGTTTTTTTAAATAAATACTATACATTAAATACAAAACACAAAATAAAGACAGAGACAAAACTAGAAAACCTTTTCATTGTATGCTAACGTGCATGGACCCCTCTTGTAAGTTCGTTTTTTGTCAGATCATTTAAATTCAAGTAGAACCCACAATAATATCTATAGCTCCACTCCCAACCCGTAAGAAAATAACCAGCGGGTGGCGCTTATCTTTTAACGACACACCAAGACACGTCAGGACATGTCTACACATTTAGGGAAACAAGACACCACAACACCGCTCAGGCATTCCTAACGATCCGGTCCGACCCGATCCCAACGTTACCAAAAAGTTACGAAAACAACAAACAAACCAAACAAACAGGAGAGCTCTGCTGCAGACATATATACGTAGAGCAGGAATGGACGTGAGGAACTGACAGCGCATGGCGTGTCATACTGAATAATAGAGTAGACATAGGTTTAAGAGTAGGTTTTCCTTTCACTGTTGTTTTTGTGATTGTCTCCCGACTAGTGGTGCAAATGTTTTTTGTTTCGCGACTCGAGTGATCAAATCAGCAATATTGTAAGGATAATTGATAGGAGGTTGGAGCGCGCCTTACCTTATCCTTCCCTTGCTTGGTATCTTGGTACACGGTCCACCGCTCACCGTCGTTGCTGTAGGCAACTTTGTACGAGCCGACAAACTGGACGTGGCCGAAGTCTTTGGCTCCCTGGGTGATGATGCCCGTGATCTTTGTCGGTACCAGCATGTCAACCTGAGTGAGGAGAGAGAGAGAGAGAGAGAGAGAGGGAGAGAAAAAAAATGGAGAAAAAGAAACTTTCTTAACATGTCAAAGTGTCAGATGTTCAATTTTCACAATCTCGTCAGCATCTTTATGTTTTTTTCACGTTGAATGTCTTCAAAAGATTTATAAAGACATTGCCTGCAAGAAGCCGCTTTCAATTATTTACAGGATATTGAACAACAGGGCTAAGCCCGCAACCTTGGCTCAGCAAAAAAAAACAGCAATCGCAGGCTGCAGCAGCTCCCAACATAGACACCTCCATTTGGGTTAATTCTTAATACATTCTCAATGGTGGCAAAAAAATGAAAGCTACACAGGCACGGGGCAGTCAACACATAGGCTGGTACTTGTATTGACCATTATTTAGAGGTACCGCCCTGTGGCCGGCGTTAGAACACATATGTGTTACACACACTTACTGTACCTAGCTCACTCTATCCACCAAACAGGATACACACCCACCAGCACATCCAATTAAGTCAGTGTTTTGCCTGGGCCATGTTAATTACGTCAGATGAATAATGTATGTGAATCAACACTGCTGAACAACTACAAATCGTTTATATATTAAGCAGACAAACCAAAATGGAAGGCACTTTACCGCCAACATGGGCAAATCTAGGGCAGCATAAAATCTGCGCATATTTTAACGGCAGATCAAGAGAGTTGTACGGACGAAATTACGGGATTCATCTTTCATACGTATGCATGAATCTGTTATGGGGGAATCATGTTATATTTGCAGTTACAAATAATCAAAAGGAGGAGAGGAAGAAACCGGGGAGTGAAATAAAATATCTGGTCACTGGTGGCAGCACAGTATGCAAAGTGACTCATTAACAATGGATGTCTCTAATTTTAGCATGACATGAAACAGAAGAGTATTATATTTAGAATGTATGTATCGTGTTTTATGGCTTCAACTATGTCACTGATACTGACTTTAAAATCGCCGGGAACTGTCAACTTATAAGTAATGAACACCAAGTAAGCACCAAGGACATTCACATCACTTATGTTTCAAACTTGGGATGGGGCTAGAACGGCAGAGGGAGGGTGAGTTCCAGTTGTGATATAGCAAAATAAATAATAAATGAAGAACAAAAAAAAAGAACGTGCAAGTATGCATTAATTTAGCTGAAATCAGAGCATCGAGGAGTCTCCCATACATCTTACTAATTGACCTGGTTATAGGCTAGCACGCTTTAACACAGCACAAGACAAAACACTGCCCAGCGAGACTAAAAAAAAATTTGAAAGAAACACGGTGTCCCTAATTATCTCAACAAATCATAGCCCACTATAACGTGTGTACCACCGCGATAACGCAGCAATGCGATTTGTTCACATTCCATCACCACCCCATGACACCAGTGTTCTTCTTGACTAGCGTGTTGCCACAGCCATGTCCTTTTTGTGTGCCTGCTCTTACAACACAGAGGGCAGTGTACACGTACATGAGCCCCTGGTTCATCAATGTGGAAACATACTAAAAGCATACTATTTGAGGATTCTAATGCCACAGTTGTGAAGGCGGGACCACGATATTGAAGGCAGGACCAGGATATTGAAGGCGGGACCAGGATATTTAAATAATGGCTTGCATGGTTGTTCAGGTCGTTATTTGTCAAAAACAAAAACAAGCAGTCATTGCTGGCAATGAAATTCTTGAGTTAGAAGCTCTCCTCAACAATGCAGGTAAGTAAGATAAACACATTTAAAAGTATAAAGTATTATCAAAGTAAGTAACAAGAACAGTAATAATAAAAGTATTTTAAAAAAAGTATGAAAAGTATTCAAGTGTAAATTAAAGTTAAATATATGTACAATGGATAATATATATAGTGCAGTAGAACGGCACCCCATTGGGTTAGTGTCAAGGATCTTTCACCATAAAGTGATGTAGTGTGTTAGGTGTGTGCAGTGCAGTAGTGTGTGTGCTGTGTGTGTCAGAATATGTCAGAATAGAACAGAGTGCGTGTGTGTATGTGTCAGTATGTGTGTGTGTGTGTGTGTGTGTGTGTGTGTGTGGGTGGGGGGGATGTGTGTAGAAGTATGGTGAGTTCAAGAGTTCAGGTGTCTTGTGGTTTGTGGGAAAGAGCTGTCCCTGAACCTGGTGGTTTGGGGTGCGGATGCTCCGCTACCGTTTGCCAGAGTGTAGCAGAGTGAACAGTTTGGTGGGCTGGGGTGGCTGCCTGTCCCTGAGTATACGTACTCTGGGCCTTCCTCCTACACCTCTGAGTGTAGAGGGCCTGCATGGCTGGCAGCTCAGTCCTGGTAATGTGCTGCGCTGCTGACTCTCTCGACTGCGGCCCCATCGATGTGAAAATCGTGAAAGTGTTCTCCTTCCTGCAGCTTCCTGTAGTCCACAATAAGCTCCTTTGTTTTGTCGACATTGGGATGGAGGTTGTCCTCAGGACACCATGATGTCAGGGCTCTCACCTCCTCTCTGTAGGCTTGTCTCCTCCTTACCGGAGGAGCCATTGATCAGGCCAATGACTGTGGCGTCGTCAGCAAATCTTATGATGGTGTCGGAGCCGGGAGTGGCCACGGACTCCTGCGTGAACAGGGGAGTACAGGAGGGTGCTGAGCACGCAGCCCTGGGGGGGACTCCAGTGTGGAGGAGGAGGTGGTGGTGGTGGTGGTGCGCACAGACTGCGGTCTGCCCATCAGGAAGTCCAGGATCCAGCTACACAGGGCTGTGTTGGATCCTAGGCCCCTGAGCTTAATCATGAGCTTAGAGGGCACAATGGTGTTGAATGCTGAACTATAGTCAACGAACAGCATTCCTCTGTGTGTTCCTCTGGTCCAGGTGGTAGAGGGCAGTGTGGTGGCCGATGGTGTCGTCTGCAGACCTGTTTGGCATGTAGGCCAACTGTATTGGGTCCAGGGTGTCCAGGGTATTGCCCCCAGTGTGCTACGGGGCGATAGTCATTTAAACAGAGGGCTTTTGTGTTCTCCCTTTCTCTCTCTCTCTCTCTCTCTCTCTCTCTCTCTCGTGTTTACCCTCACTTAACAATTCCTGCCAAAGGGAAAACACTGCTTTGAAGTTATTGGTATGCAATTATGTGTACGTAATGCATAACCTAACATAGGAACATGTGTATATACTCGTATTGTATACTGGTAAAGTTGCTAAATAAGTGAGAGGGGCAATGTCAATATTTGTAGCTGTCGAAACACACAAAAACATTATTTTTTAGGTTATTTTAATTTCATTCATCGTTTCATGTATTATAACAATAACAGCCCCGTGTGAGTACAGGGCTATCATGAATAAGAAGCGTGAAAATGTCTCCAGCTGGAGGGCAACAGCCCTGGGCGTGGAGAGGGCCCAGCACCTCGTGCGGGGAGCCTTTGATTACCCTCCAAATGCAAAGCGCCGGGTTAATCTCATTGTAGCCAAGCGCTCGAGTCTGACACCAAAACAAAGGCATGCTCGGAGGGGGAACCTGTAATTGCTGTCACAGGTAGCGGTCAAAGAATACGACTGGCCCGTAGTGCTGCATGCTTCTCATGCCTTGATGGCCTAAACTGAATTAGGGGCCTGCGCGATAAGCTTGTTAGAGTGGGGCCCTCTGTCCCCCCCCCCAGTCCCTCCCTCCCTCCCTCCCTATCTCTCTCTCTTTTTCATCACAACCCAAACCCTATTACCTCATCCGCAAGCAGTAAGCCTAGGTGCACCAGGGACGCGTGTGTGTGTGTGTGTGTGTGTGTGCGTGCGTGTGTGTGTGTGTGTGTGCGTGCGTGTGTACCAACCCCCGGCAGTTCATGGTGAAAGCATTCAAGCAGCAAGGATTGTGTGTGCTCTGAGTGGGCTATTTTTGGCGTTTCACCGAGATAACAAAAAAAAAAGTGAAACAAAGCCTGAGCACGCTACCCATTTCCCTAACAAATCTGTTGTGAATCAGTAGGGAGGGGGAACGTCTACTAATTACCCCCGTCGTCATGCGTCACGCCAGGAGGCAACATACTGTACACGCTTATACACCACGAACACACCCTATACACGGGAGAAAATCCCTTCATGTGCTCATTAAAAATAGGCATGGATGTGCAGGTGCCCCGTTTCTGCAACTGAAGTGAACAGAAACCCCTTCATAATGAACGCATGAAGCCCAGCCCCCCCCCCCCCCCTTTATAAAAAGGAAAATAAAATGCATACAAGAAATCCAGCTGACATTCTCCCTCCAGCTGTGCTAATTTAATTGCGTGTTGAAGACACGTTTAATCTACGCTGCTCAAATACCCTGACCCACTTCATAGCCTGCGGGAAGAGCATGCATGTTGTCATAGAGCCCACCGAATGATCTAGTATTGTGAGCATTAAAAAAGCAATTGTACACATTCTCTCCCACTTTATGATGCAGTAACGGTAGCAATTACACTCACACACACACACACACACACACACACACACACACACACGTGCGCGCGCCGTGTCTCACACACACACACACCCATTCTATATACACACACACCCACACACACACAAAGATGCTAGCATCGATGTACGCAGAGACCTCATGTATAATTTTTAATAATGCTCAAAGGCCAAATCCGCTTGCCCTGACTTTTCTCTGACCTGCCTGTATTCAGCTGAAAATAGTCCCTGCGACTACATCTGTTTGACAGGATATCACTACCCGTTGCTTACTGGCACCTAACAAGTAGGAAATATAGCTATGCTACAATGGCTATAGAGGACGGAGGATGCTGGTGTACGGTGAAACACTTCTCCTAGTATGATAATCCACAGTGAGGTACTATGGTTCTTTAGGGAGCTTCAAAGGATTCCGGCTGTACAGCAAGGTTAACATCTCACGTCTCACGCTTTCGGATGAAAGTCACTTATTTTGACACTTCTGGCTTTCTTTGTTACATATCCTTCAATGTGAAACACAAACATACATAAATAAAGCGAAAGGATCAAAATGTCAACACTGTAGCGAAAACATACTGAATAAATCTCGATACAGTAAATAAAATCAGTAAAAATGGGCCGTCCAACTGTCGTATATTAAAATAAAAGTTTTGTTATAGGTGTAAATAGCGGATCATACAACGATGCTACATACCACAAAACTGATTTATTTATACATGCATTTCCTATATATAGTTATCATTAAATTTTCAGATTATGACTATACAAATATTTTAGTATAAAGAGGTGTCCTAACATATTCGGAGTAGGGGTGTAACGATTCTCCAAATCCTCGATTCGACAAACAAACTTTAAAGTCTCACATTGGACATTGTGGATGGAGTGTGTGTGGTTGATGGCTGGTTTTAGCAGCCTCACCTGGTCAGGCTGATAAGACTCTGGGGCTGGGTGAGGCTGAAAACCTGTGGTGCATTGAGTGATCAAAGGGCACAGGATAAACCAGCCATCACCACACACACACTCAGGGAGAGCTCTGACACCTGCTCTTGCCCTCCAGCCAAGCTGTAAAAAAAAATCGCTGTGCTTCAATTCTCAATGGGGAGCGTGTAAACTAGTCACTTTCACTCTGTAGCAGTCTCCCCTGCTACATGCCACCTACAGTGTCATTTCAGGGCTTCTCCAACAGCAGGACACAGGCAGATGATGATTAAACCAGCTTATTGAGTTTGAGATTGTTTGAACAAGCAGAGCAGGTGGTACGTGCTGACATGGTAGCGCTCCTCCTGAGTGTGTGTGGTGGTGGCTGGTTTAACCTGTGGGCCGTGATTGGCCAATGCCCCACAGGTGGCAGCCCCAGAGTCTAATCAGTCTGACTCAGGCCAGGTGAGGCTGCTTAAACCAGCCACCAACAACACACACTCCACACACTCATATTATGACACCATTCTTTGTGCATTGATTGTTGTTTTCTGACGCGCTGTGTTGACTCGATGCGGACGGCGAGCCCTGGAGCCCTGGTATGACGTGAAGTCACTCACAGAACAGCGAACTCCTTTTCCACTTCGACGTTTGAAAACGAATGTTGATGATTTTGGATTCACCTCTTGGTTACACCTCTAACTAGGAGCGATGACGAGGACAAATAAAGAGAGAGAGAGGAATACAGATTGGTCAAGCTGATTCTTACAGCAACTGCACTGGAGGAAAATGGTTTGTGCAACATGTAGTACTGTTGTATTAATACAACAACATGTAGTACTGTTGTATTAATACAACAAAATGTACTATGCTGGCAACCTTCATCTGTGTGCATTAAGTTACTTAAGTTGGCACTGGTATTAGTATGCTCTGTACAACCCACCCAGCTTTTTCTTTCTTTCAGCTTTTCCCATCCCCATAGCTTCCATATATCCTCAGTCACTTGTAGTTATACTTCAAATTAAGTTTGATGCTTTGCTTACGTAGTAACTTTAAAGGTCTTTCTGATAGGCGTGAGAGACAGCCGTGTGTTCCAACTCAATGACCGTCAAACTCACGCGTGAGTATGCGTACTTTATGATACAGCTATGATCGAACCCAGATAGGTGCATGGATGTTTTGTGTACATGTGCTTCCAGAAGATTATAAAACCGGCATTAAGTTATTCATCGTTTCCCATCCTAATCAAACAACAACCTTCCTTGGGATTAAATTAATCCAGATCCACCTGGAACGCGGATAGGTCACAAACACACAACTTCCTTACGTGGAGTCTTAGGTGGAGGCGAACAAAGCTATAAAGGGAATGGGCCATGGCGAAAAGGAGACCGCAGTCTGAATCAACCACGGGGGATTATTTGGAGGCATTATGGCGGGGCATCATCCACACAGCTCGGCATGTCTTCAGTAGACATAAAGAGACAGAGAGGGAGGGAGGGAGAGGGAGAGAGAGAGGGAGAGAGAGAGAGAGAGAGAGAGATGGCTCCACATTGCATGCAAATCGCTCCCGCACTGGTGATGTGAGTTGAGGGATTTCACACTCGCTGTGTAATTTCAAGGGTTATAGTCGCTTATTCAACATAGATTAGTGTGTCAGACTGGGTGATCTTCTTATCAAGATAGATAAGATAAGATTCAATATAGATACCCTGGCTGGTATTTCTCAGCCAAGCCCTGCCTCGTCGCTGACTAATCGGCTCATGGTTTTCCCCCCATATTCTCATTTGCGATATTTCCTTCCAGTTTAGAAGACCAGGCAAGAGTGATGCAACCACTTGGTCTATATTCATAATCTTCAAGACACCTCAAGACAAAAATATGGGTACACTTTAGAAGAGCCCGCCTGACTTGAAAGTCATTAGTCATCCAACTTCACTGCAAGTAAATGTCATCTACACCTCAGGGATTCTGTTATGTTATCCTAATTTAGTTGTTACAGAAAACAGCACACACCTTCACCTATGCTTCAACAAGATAGCACCATTGATGGATTGCAGGGAGGTTTTTGCCTGCCAGAAGACTTTTAAAGTGGAACTGAAACAAAATGAAGGAAGTGAAGGTCAATGTGTCCACTCTTCAGTAGTCAACAATGAAGAAATGTTTTTTTCACAAATGAACTCTTTCATCGTTAGGGCGCAGCCATCATGGATTTACACACAGCCGGCGACGTCACCAGAGTGGTTAGTGCTGACAGTATGCAGTCTACACAGCCGTACATACAGTACAGTAGTTTCAAATAGGGATGCAAAAAATACCAACAAAATATAATCAACTACACGGTCCACGCTTTTTATCCGGGATACTTTACTAATTTTACTTTACTTACTGTACACATCATTTACACATATCAAAACTCATTTCGACCCCACACTGGAGCTCCACTGGTGATGCAGTTTCCAGATTTTTACTGTTGAAGAGCTAGCGGGTTACACTTTAATGTTATATCCATTATTTTCTTCAAACATAATACTTATGCTGCTATTGATATTTGCATAAATATATATATATATATAAGAACGGAATCAAGCCGAGTAGTGTGTTCCACTTTAAGTCAATCTCACTTACGCCAAGATTACACCAGGAATCCAGCTTGGTCTATTGGAAACCCATGAACCAATCACCCATGAACCAATCATTCCCTGATAAAGTTGATGTATGCTTCCTGTGTCAGCCTAGTCGGATGAAACGGGGTTAATAGAAGGGATGGAGAGAGAGAGCGAGAGAGAGAGAGACAGAGAGAGAGACAGAGAGAGCGCTGTTCTGAGTCAGAGGGGAGGAATGCGGAGGGTCAGAAGAGGCAAGAGGGCAGCGTTGACACCACCGACCTGCAGTTTCACTGC